>JAQIXX010000130.1:0-90439 GCA_034700605.1 Willowsia nigromaculata | reverse complement strand
TTTCAAAATTTCAAAAAACGCAAACCTGAGCCTCCTTCAGTTTTTGATTTTATACCTCCATGCCAAATTTGAAGTTTTTAGGTCAAAAACTGTGGTCGTCAGAACCTGCAAACTTTGCTCAATTAGTTTGGCTGTAAAACGCCCCCTGTAACAAAGTTATGAAAACCAGCCATGAATCGTTGGTTCTGAACCCAGTAGAAGCCTGCATACAAAATTTGGTGTGATTTTGGGAGGGTCGTTGTGACGCTGGTCGATTTGAAAAATAATAGCTGATATGTATAAGCCTGCATAGAATTTTAGTTAGAGATACAGCAATTGGCTTTGTTTGCAACGAGTAACTATTTATATATAACGTAAATATTAACGTATAACAGTGCCAATTTTTTTACTTCAAACAACGCTTTTTTTATAAGAGGATATTTAAGAGGATACAAGATATATGCAAAATACACTAAAATTTTTTAAAAATTAATTTTCTCAGCCTATTAGCCTTATAGTTTATTTGCCTTTTCGAGCTTTTGTTGTAGCAAACGTACGTAGTGTTGATAAGTTTTTTCTAAATCTTACAAAGTTCTACGTAATATTTTAATTAACGTCAAGACTTAACGTCATTGGTTTTTATATTAACCCGTTTAAAGTATTTAATTGGTTTGTTAGTTTCCAACTTCTCCCTTTTAAAGAATTTACTCCAACGTATTTTTCAATGGATGTTAGGACCATGTACCCATCACCAAAAAATTCATTCACAGAGAGAGTTAATTCTGCCAATTTTGAAAAAATGTAGATGAATTAGTATATCATTTACTACAAAGTATCTTTTCCATTTCTTCCATATTATATCAGATTTACAATACTGAACTAGGAATACAATTTTAGACCTCATCGAATTATTTGTGAAAGACATATACATTTATGTAGACATATTAAAGAGAGTATATGTATTTTTTATTATATTGTATCCTATATTTTGACTTAGAATTATATTACATATAAAAAAGTTGCCCAACTATACATATTTAAAATGACTATATTATAAATTGTTCATAGAGTAGATTACACATACAAGCCATTAAAATCGTATTGTTAAGATACGTGTATCACTTCATGAAATACTCAAGTCATTTTTAGAACTCTCGTGATTGGTTGCTTCTAAAATTTCTGTAATGCATACATTGCTTGGATATACATAGTTATGTTATCTTGAATTACAACTTGTTCATAGACTAGCTTACAAATATAGGCCATGTAAATCAAAAAACAATCCGCATTATTGTAGTTAGTTACTTCTTTAATGCTAAACTAGTCATGCAAGGATATTAAATACTATATACGAACCTTGATAATAGTCACAACATGCAACACAACTCAATTTTAGATTTTGAACTATAGATTAAGAAATATGATATTCAGTTTTGTACTTTAAAATGAAATTTATTGACTACTTTAATAAAGCATGTACAGGCATACTAACCAAAACGAAAGAGGAAGAAAGGACCTTATGCCTCTTTAATGGGTTCTGGACCCTCGGCGGTCGGTATTCTCTCGAATTTCGTCTATCTTATCCGTCGACCCCGGCTTAACTCTTCCTTTGTTCTCATTTAAACAATAGAGCTCGAGAGATTATTAATTTTTAGTCAGGAGGGTTCACCTGAGAATTGCTTAAGTGTCTCACCAGCCGACCAGCCGAAAAAAATTACAAAGTACCTATGCCACTACTTTCAGCCACATGTAAACCTGAACTTGATATGCAGTGTCACTTCTTACTATTGAATATAAAAACGCAGTTGTATCGCAATTGTATATAAGTTATGCACAAAAGTTTACTTTTCAGTATTGCAGATGTGTAAAAAATCAAATCTAGTCATGGATCAAAATGATTTAATAAAAGTTACATACATACTTGTTCACAGTAAAGAACTTGTTAAATCAAGGTGCATAATTGAAAAGACTGATATTTGTATTAAAGAAGTGCGAACTAGAGCAAAACGAAACAAAAGTTGCATGTTTAAAAACTTTTGCTGTAATAGCGAAGCATATAAGTGATGGAAAAGAATTGTAGGGATTCCGTAACAAATCTTACTGGTAATCAAAAATGGTAACACAGAAATAGCATGTATGTATGTGTCTTCTAGTATTCTGATGGTCGGTAGGTGAGACATTTTGAATAACCCACTTTAGACTCAAATCTTAATCCTGGACTTTCCATTGTTTGGACAAACAAAATAAACGATTATCCGCGGTCTAAATATGAGAGGGTCGCAGGTTGATAGACAATCCAAATTTTGAATCCATGCACCTTGGTAATCAAAGTATATAGCATACGTAAAAAGTGAAATTAGGATTACACATGCACCAAGGATTTCAGTTAAGGAAACACTTTCATTTCATTTCATTTCATTTCTTGAGATGATTAACATGCATTTGGGTAACTAAAGTGATTAAAACGCGAATATTATGAAACCTTACAATTGATATGAAATGGAGATGTTTGAGTTTGCTACTCATATGAAATGGATAAGGTCAAATACAGAATTAATTCTGCTATTTGTTGAATTGATTTATGTATTTTGTTTTCACTCCTTTTCTTTGACAATATGCACATGTGCATAGCTAATAGGGAAATTACAGGAAAAAGCATTTACACTAGTTGAATGAAACTTATGGTAGTAGGTATTGCAGGTAAAATAATCGTACAGACTGAGATATTGAGGGAACAACTATTTGCCGTTTTATTTTTGCGTCATATTTTGTTGTGCGTTTTGAAAAGGCTTCAACACAGGAAGAAGATAGGACAGCAAATGTTGATATTTAAATTGAAAACCATAAATAGCATATCAGCTACCCAAGTCACAAGTACAAATTTTTAATCAATGATTCACTTACTCTTACTGGACATAAATAATGCCTCATTGAAAACACTAAACTCAAAACTGTGAAGCTGCATAGGATGATATATTATAATCTATAGACAAGATGTATAGTATATACAAGTTTGGATACATTAAACTAAATGGATATTTGGATGTCTAACAATAACTTAAGCACTAGCAACAAAGTATATTACGTGTGTACGAGTATTTAAGTGCTCTATGTTTCCACAACAAGTATAACTTAATCATTGCCATGTCAAAAATTCAATTGGGAAAATGCTAGTGGAAAGGTAATTCATTAATCATGGGCTATTCTTTTGCACTATTGTTTTAAAAGTGTCACCTTAATGACTAAGAAGGTACAGTGACGTAGATTTTTACGAAAAGGACGTTCCCTGATGCATTTTTTGAAAAAATGCAACTTCCTATGTATTATTTTACTTTAACTTAGATTAATTCTCTTTATTTTACATTTCATTTCGTAATCAGCAGTACATTAGTCCGAATATTGAAGTAGTAGCGTTTTTTTGCTACTATAATAAATACAGTACTAGCTACGAATCATTCATTCATTCGATTAATCAATTAACACCCAAATTATACATAAAACTAGTTATTACCATACCAGGTTTAAGTCAAATTCGTAGACAATTAGGAAACTCCTGAGTAAATCTAAACTTTCATTCTTCACACCTTGTTCTCGCGCAGAGTAGTAAGTAGTTTCTAAAATTTGCCAATGTTCTCTTAAAACTTTTGCATCACACACAAACTATCATTTCAGGCATCGCTCAAAATAAACATTTCCTACGTAACCACCACGCATTGCTTTTAAAACGTTGCTTTCAAATAACCGCTTATTTGACTGTAAGACATCCGCTGCTTCCTTGTTTAAAGGATCTTCTGGGTTAGGTTCCTGCAAAAATAAAGCATTTTATTGTAACATTACTTTACACTCAAAAATTTCCAATATTCATTGTTCAGAAAGAAAGCAATTAAGTAATTTCTATATAGCTCACCAGGAAAAGATACTGTAGACCATATACGATGGAATTGATAGTTAGGACTGGTTTCCAGTCTTCTCTCAAAATGTTCAGGCAGACGTTGCCTTCTAGATCGATATTGGGGTGATATACCTGCGTTTCACATTTCACTTTTGGGGGTTCATGAGGATAATTCGCTCCCACCTTGAAATTAAAGGCGAATTTACCACCTTTATAGTAACCTTCATCTGGACAAATTATCAGTTTAAAGTTTAGTAAATCATCGGGATCGGGGAAGTCCGTTGAGCAGGTTTTGGGAAGATTCAGCTCATTGAGATCTGTACAAGCAATGAAACATTGAGCCATCATCACACTTTACAATTGAATAAAGAAAGGATATACATCAACTGCATTGATTTGCAGACTATGGACTACATAGAACGCCCAAGCAAGGTGAAAGATGGACGATAGTGAATGAATTGATAGTTGTAGATACAGTTTTCAGTACGCTTTCGCTTACCTTTCATCACTCGGAGCTGGGCGGGCGACGATTTCTTCTGCCCTGATGTGGACGAGCTGGGAACTGATTCACCATCCTTTTTCTGCTGCTTAAGTGAAAATAATTTAATCATTGCGGTGGATGTGTGGTGGTTGTGTGGGTGTGCAAAACGTGGGAGAAAATTTTTCCTGAGAGTCCAGAGTCCTTTGTGTGCGTCTACTTTCTCGCACCTCAAAACTACACGATTGAAAGTGATCCTTTTGCAGGGAAGTTTTTTCCTATGAAACAAAGTGCTTCGTCAATTTCGACTGAAAGACATTCGAATCATTTAGTATCTCACTGAGTAGCGGAACGACCACCTGTAAGGAATAAAAATACATGATAAAAAAATGCTTATTGCCAAGATGTTGACGTATCCAACATTTCATGATTAACTGAGTTTTAAACATATTTTCAATCATTCTTTATGATTTTAATCTACGTGTACATTGTGAGTACACGCAAAATATCGTAATATTGCCAAATATTACAATAAATCGAAAAACGACAAGTTACAATCAAGCAAATTTTTATATATAGAGTAACGTAACCAATCGATTTCCATAAGAAGAAGTATTAAAAACGGATACCTACTTGCTGGCCAGCAGTCACAAGATGTTTTTCTGAAGAGAATTTAACAGGACGTTTGATGACTTTCCTAATTACCACAATTAACAGGACGAGACTATAAGTAAGCTAATTAAGGAACTAAAACATTTCCTTGTGTGTCTTTCCCCACCAGTTTTCGCTGTGCTATCGAAAAGTATAGAAACTTAAAAGACAATTAATCACAAATTATGACCTTTCTCGCCTCTTCCCTGCAAATACGCATATAATATCCGAGTATTGTGGGCTTTCGCGAGGATTATTGTTTTCGTTTTTCTTTTGAGGGGATGATGAGGATGATCAGTCATCATCATCAAATATCATCATAAACACACAAGATGCATCAACTTTTCTCTTCCTTTTTTTTCGTCGAGTTGAAGTTCTCTGTTCTGTAATAAAAATAGGATAGGAGGTAGGAGGCAAATGAGGAATAATATAATGTGAGATGTGGCAAACGAAAGAAAGAAAGGTAGATTTTCAGTTTAGTTTTGGTTGCATGTAGTCATGTAGTAGGTAGATTTCAATACTTGAACATGTCTTAACCTGCACCACGAAAACAATGTACA
This sequence comes from Willowsia nigromaculata, assembly GCA_034700605.1. Classification (NCBI taxonomy): domain Eukaryota; kingdom Metazoa; phylum Arthropoda; class Collembola; order Entomobryomorpha; family Entomobryidae; genus Willowsia; species Willowsia nigromaculata. Next base: position 84,879 of record JAQIXX010000130.1, on the reverse strand, counting down.
TTCGACGAATAAGTTGTTTTGCAGCAGCAGTAGCTTAGCAATGTGTAAGGAACAGACTTAGAAACAAAACCTAATGGAAGCAGAAACCAGGAGTTCGTCGATCACGAAAATGTCTGTCAATCTGTTCAATTTCCGGTAATTACCCATGTATTTAATTTGGGATTTTCCACGTTTTCGTTTCCATAGTGAGTAATTTACCTCTCAGAAAGCTTTTTAAAATAGGTTGAAAAGGGCTTAAAAAGAAATGGGGTCATGACCTTTAATTTACTTTACAGTTTTTACATGACCTTTGACCTATCTGCGATAATATATTGTTTCACTGCAGGGTCATTGACATCGAGAATTATAATTTGAGTTGTTAGTCGCTACCCAATGACAGCAGGGTTTCGATTGGAGCTGAAAGTTGCCTATTGGTATATCACGAATGGCACTGTAGTGTTGTCTTCCTATTGGTAGGAGAGGTGGTGGTGGTGGTGATATTCTTTGTAGTAATCGACGTAGCAGTGCAATGCAGTGTAAATGTAAATGTACTTGAAATCCTTATGTGGCTATTCAAGTTTGGTTCGCGTGCATGAAGATACGTTTGTAAAAGTTGTTATGATTCAATTACATACGCAGTAAAGGATCTCTAACGTTGTTAAAATCACGTTCTATCAAATTCAATCTTGTTTTTTCTCAGCAGCAGCAGTCAGAATAGAGAATGAATGGCTCATCGTCATAGTTAAAAACAAAGGAATGTAAATGTAAAGCACAATGAACTAAATTTTATCATGAGGAAGCAGGTGGAAATGAAAAAAATGCATATTTATTGGAAGTTTTATAAGGCGAAAAATGAATGGAGTTGTTCTACAACTTTTTCGTAAAACATTCTGTTGGAATTCCAAGATTCAAAAATGTAATTATTGTGACAAAATAATCACAATTTAAAACTGCGTTTGTGGCAATGTTTCATTTCACCCCGTGTGACAGTCGTTCTCAGCCCTCGGCCACAACATTGTGTCGTTCGTGCGATGCCTGGGTCTTTGTTGTTTTTCAAGCTGGGGTGAAGTGAGATGAGTTGTATTTTCAGCGCTAAGGCGAAGGAGAATATTTACATTTCCTTTATTGCTTGTGTTGTAGCAAAGCGGAACATGTGAGGTTCATCGTTTCAAGTCATTTTGTGATCTAAAATGTAATAAAGTTTTAAACGCAGGTTTTGTTATTGGAGATAATTGCGGTTTAGAATTGCAGTGGCAGCTTTTCTGTCATTTGCGTTTTCTCCGCTCATAAGTCAGAAATAAGTGCTCAGAATGTTTTCGTCAGTGTGGCTGAGAGGCGTCAGAGGATGTGACCGACTGATTGGTCAGGGGCGTCTGGCGTTACTTCCGTCAGCTCTTGGTTCTCCCATGCCGGACAGCTTTTCCTGTGGGAACAGTGCTCCCAGAAGTGGTGTCCAACTTTCCAGAGATTTTTCACTATCCAGCCCTGCTGCCATGCCTTTTGAGAAGAAGATGGGTCCCAGGGATTGGCCACGATACAACAAAAAGGTGTTTCCACCTCAGGCTTTGGAGGAGAAGAGGCGTCCAGCGGTATGCGTTTTTTATTAACAAACACAAATTATGCTTTACGGTTGAAGTTTGTTTGAAACCTATTCATTATTCGACAAGTTTGTAATAATTAATTATTTTATGCCTTGTAGTACATATGTCATATGAAAACCAACATTAAGTACCCACCATGGAAGATGTGGTATGTGGCATGTCTCATTCGAGGGGTGACGGTTGATGAAGCACTTCGACAGCTGGACTATGTGAATAAAAAGGGAGCGCATTATATAAAGCAGACGCTGTTGGAAGCACAGGAGTTGGCCGTTCAAAATCATAATGTGGAGTTTCGGAGTAATTTGTGGGTTGGTAAGGGCAGAATAGTTACTAATACCGTAATTTAAATAATAGTAGTATCGGCTTCAACTGCATCAACTGTCAATGTTTCACAAGTGGTTTTAATTTGGTGTTTTCAGCGGAATCGTTTTGTACAAAAGGAGTGGTGGTGAAAGGAATCCGTCGTCATGCCAGAAAGCGAATAGGTCTAGTGGAATACTTTCATTGTCACTACTTTGTTAGATTGGAGGAGGGAACGCCACCCAAAGATTACTATTACCCAGAACCCGATGGACCAACGTTATTACAAAGATGGATAGATGACCGTAGAGCGCAACGAGTTTTCAACAGTTTGTAGTTAGTTGTGCGTTCTTAATTTATATTTTCGAATGTTTATATTGTTAACCAAGTAGTAAAACGAAAATTCAAAGCAATATTTTGAATTCATGGTTCAGTTTTATTTTCATTTTTAGATACATTAGGGTAGCATGATACATTTTTAAACTTCAAATTTTAACATACAACATAATTTTATTAAAACTATTATGCAAATTGATCTAGGCTTGATCTAAATTAGGATAGGTAAACATTATATCAAAATCTTGGAGACTCATTCCTCAAAATACCATTCAAAGGTGACAAATTCGAAGGTATCCGTCTAGTTCCTGTTCCTGGCAGTTTCGGAAACGTTTCAATATACTGTTGGCTGAATTTTTCAAATTATCTTTTTATGTTTTACTTTAGCGTTTTATTAAGAGCAAACTGCATAGTTGCAGATAGAGTAGAGTAGCCATAGAGTTTTTAAATCCAAATTTCGTAGTCATTCAAAGACTAATAGCTAACAAGTTATGTCTAGTCGATTCATATTTGGACATTTCATTATTAATCCTATTATCTGATTTTTAAAAATATTTCCGGTGATAATTTTTAGCCTCATCACAATATCAATATGTATTTAAATTGCATTTCTTTTTGTACGCCAGTGATGATGTATATTTGTGAAGACCAATACAAATTCGGATGGTCTTGCAGAAAGATGGACAGCAGTAAATATATTGTTTTATTTGCAAATGTCAATGCTAAGGCTTAAGTTATGACATCATTTATTTTGTGGTAATGGTTAGATTAGCTATTTCTGAAAGTAAATAGGATGTATGTATTTTATTGTGTTAGGAAATTTGAAAAACTACTAATGACATCAGTTAACATAGAAAGTTATATTGCTTGCATAGTATATATTTTTCAATGCGTTAAATTTATTTCTGCACTTGCACTACTATGAATTTGAATGCAAGATTCAAAGGCAATAATATTATTTAAAAATATAAATCGCAACCGACCAGCGAAATTGCCATTTCGTTTTTTCTACGGTGCACGCATAAACTGTTGACTTTCGGAATTTGTACTGAACAGTAATAGGTAGCATAACTGGATAACCATATTTACAATTCTGTGCCAGCCTAAACTTTCTAACAGAAAGAACTAATGCGCTTTTCAACATAATGTGTAAGCCTTCTTCTGGGAACTGCACAAGCGCAAGCAAAAGTTTTCTACAATGAAATATTTTTTCTAAAGATGGCACAGCTTTCTAAAGGCATTTATAGTTGAAGAGTCGGAAGGTTCCTTTTTGTAACGAGTCAACGAGTATAGAGCATATTGCAACTAGTATTTGTTTCAGTACGTATTATCAGTAGTAAATGCATCTATCATCTATTATTCTATACTGTACTGTACATACAACAATAAACACAGGAAAATTTCTGCAACCATTATAAGTTCGACGTATAATATGAAGGACGAATTTTGGCCGGTGAAAGTTACTTATGACAGAGTATTGTTGCTTTTCTTTTACAAGATACACATGTAAAACCTATTTGCTATGACTCTCTAACGGCAGTTTGGCAAGTATTTAGTAAGATTTTATAAATCTAATGCTAAATGTCTAAATTACGGTACAAGTAAAAAATTAAGAAGGCAGAAGACCAGATAATTACGTTGTTCCTAAAGCTGCAAAAGGCAGCCATACCCATACAAGGTGACATATAGTAGTCAATATTCTGGTTTATGTGAGCAGTCAATGAGACGAAGTACAACTAATTCATAATTACTAATTATGTCAAGTAACAACAGAACAACAATTATTGTAAAAATTGCTTATTAAGATAGAAGCGTCTTAGTGTGTGCAATATTTAGATTCATATCTTCATTGTTGCTGAAGCGAACATTTAACTGGAAGCTGCATATTGCGTGAGACATTTTGTACCTTCTGACAACAAGACAATTGCGCTCTATGTTCAATTCGAAGCTTTTTTGTGCATTTTAAAATCAAATTAGGCATTCTGCAGAATGCAAATTAAAATTATTCACTTGAAACAAAGTACTACATCTAATCAACCGGTGAGCGGAGCTTAAAGTCATTGGCCACCGACAGCGACACTAGAGCTTCGTAGATTTCATGCTTAAAAAATACACCTCAGGCAATAATAGAAAGCTAAATGCAAACCTTTTCCCTGAAGACTTTTTTCTTTGCAGGCGCACGTGGTAGGTAATTACCCGTCCATGTACTAAGTATTTCTTTATCACGCAAGAATCTAATGTTCTGAAATGAAGCCATCAGCTTCAGTTAAAAGAGCTATTACAGCTATACGAATTGAAGCAAGTTACATCTCTCAAATTTGTATGATTTATAACGCATTTTTCAGTGTAAAAGTAAACCAACGAAGCATTAAGGCGGTAGTGAGGAAGTAGCCTGTACTAATTAGACGAGGATTTCTCTGCGCCGAATTACACAGATCCGATGAACATTCGCATGTGGTCACATACTGATACTGCTTATCCTCCATTGACGTACACCCGTCCTTAGACGATGACTTGGACTCTGACTTACAGTTTTTGTAAAAGTTGACAATTTCTACATAGTAATGATACATAAATAAATTACAAACATGTCAATCAATTCTCTGAGAGAAAGTTATTAATTTTCTTGGGAAAAAGCAGAATCCATTTAACATGCTTTTGCACACGTCATCATGCTTTCGCGTGCTATTCATTCATATATGGTTAGGTAGGTAACTAAAGTATACAAGCCGCATAATGACTGTGAAAATCAGATATTTTAATGCTTTCAAACACATAAAAGTTTGTTATGGTCTTAAAAAATTGAACAACTTATTTAACATGTTAAAAAACTTACTATCGTTTTTTGACTTTCTTATGCTGGTTGCCTCACAGCCAAGATCACACTCAATCGTCTTAGTGTAAGCTTCATCAAAGTTGTAATGGGAACAAGTGTCTGTCATATTCTCCATTCCTCCGATAGTTGGGCTGTGCCAAGAACAAACATAACAACGAACTTTTCCCTCGACACACTCTGCAAATAAAACCACATAAACGAGTGTGGCTAGAAGAGAAAGCAGTGGCAGGGATAGGCTGCTTAATCCTCCACAGCAACTTCCCCTGCTCAATGACCTCACTTTCATTATTTATCACGCAACTTTTCCTTATTTTTATTCCCTGTCAAAGTCTAAAAATTTCACAAGTTTTTACAAGTAAAATTATTCCAAGTGAATTTTTAGGTTAAAGAATCAATTATTGCTGTTCACAACGTCGTCTCTGTCCTCGTCTCTCTGTCTACGAAAAGGGATTGTAAAATTCCAGATGAGAGAGTGATGCTCCACTCTATTGGTCAAGTAATTTGCAATTTGTAGTTTCACTTTCCTGCGAACAGCGTTCAGTTGCATGCATCGTATGAAAACTATCGCCCTTCCTACACCACAACAACGGGGTAATAAGGAGGAAGAGAAAGTAAGAACCTTCAACTTGCAATATTGCAATATAGCAGGAAAAAAGTAAGTAGGACATCACTGTGGGAAAGCTCGCGTGTTTTTATGCCATATATAAACGGTGGAAGTCATGCATTAATATACCTAGTTTAGAGGAAGCTATAGGCTATAGTATAGGTTTGCGGTGGTATATGGTGGAAGAGTAGTGGGTATCGATCTCACATTACATATTAGGCATATGCATACAGTGGCAAACAAAACCAAAATTTCCTATGACGTCCCTACAAAGCGAAGTTGGGCATTGCGTGAAATTGTCGGTATTCCAAGAATTGCAAAGAGAGTTGATTAGAAGAGTATAGGAGAAAGATGAAACTACCGAATTGATGGTTACTAGGTGGACGTGAATTTTAGGTATATGTGTAATTCGGGTAAGGAGAAAAACAGGAATTGGAAACCAGATACCAGATAGTATGGAGATGTATACTTTTATATGGGGATTTTTTTGCGAATTCTTGTTTGCTACGATGGCTACGGTTCATATGCCTGTAGATGGAATTTAGCGAGAAGGAAAGCGGGAGATCAGTAGTTTTAGGAGAATCGGTGTAAGAGAGCTCTGGCCTCTTTCTTTTCCATGGAAAACCTAAGGTGGCAGACATTTAATTTGGGAATGGGGTGTAAAGAGAAATGTCATTTTAATGAGCTGGAACTGGAAGTGAAAGCGCGTTCGTAGTTTTCGAGAGATTTTATGTCTCCTTTTTCTTTTGTACAATCAAGGCGCAAAAAATATAGAACCTTGGAAGAAATTTGAACTAGAAAGGCTACCTTGAACTATTTTAGTTCATGAATGATGCATGTCTGCGTTTGCGATGAAACATTGTCAACTTTTTATATTTAGCTATGTAATTCTAGGAAAGTGTTTATGAACGGATGTCTCCTTGTTTGTAGGAGTTTTGCTTATTTCTCATCAAAGTGCAAATATTTAGCTAGGTACATACATTTCACTTTTATTGTGTAGTTTGATGGTTAAGTTGTCTAAACAAACGATTGCTGCTTATTTGCTTTTTTATAGCTACCAAGTTAGAATAATTTCCCTTTGGAGATTTTGACACTTTCACGTATTAGAAGGCTATGCATATCATAAAATAAAGGATTTACAGTATGAAGGTTCCTATTGTACATTTCTGGATAATAGCGGTATTCCATATGCATAGTTACTTTAGAAAGAGTTTATAGAAATTTTTTCACGCAGTTGTTTACAAACCCATTACATTGTGCAGTAATTCGTCCATCATTGCTCCCTTTCTACTGAATTTATACAAAATAATAAATATGCACAGGCCATTGCAAAATTGTCATTCTTGTTGTAATCGTTCCAAGTTGCGTTCTTTCTATAGCAGATTTTTTAAAAATTGGACGATAACTTCATTTGTAGTGACACAAATGAAATAGGTGGTACTTCCTCGAAAAATTGAAAAAGACACATGAAAGTGACGCATTTATTCATTTTTATTTTTTGCATCGCTCAAAAACAAACAATATACTAAATATTGGGTTCTTTATTCATTCTCAGTTTTGGTTTCAGGTAAACAACAAAAAATATTTTCTTCACTCTACACTCTACATTCATAAAACTAATACATATAACTTAATATTTACTGTTGTACAATGTAGATGCACTACAATCTACTAAATATTTTATGCTATACAATTATATGGCAATTTCCTTAACATGATAATAGGGTCCAATTGGAAACGTCATTTATCATTTCTTAAGTAATTTTTTAGTACACTTACAACCATGTTTACAAGTTAGAGATGTTATTCCCTTCCAGACGGGCTTTTATAGTATAAATGAAAGTATTTGTTCACTAATAATAGCATTCATGAATCAACACGAACAATTCTCCCCCAATATTATTAAATACCCACAACAATACTTTAATACTTATGATTTTAATGCTATCTATTATGTATTCCCATTCGAAGAATTGCAGAAAGTACGTACTACTGATACTAATATATTATCACCTACATTTCACTAAAAATGTAGCATTTTGTTTGCGAAAGAAGAACTTCCGGGCATTATACATGACGCAACCATGAAGCTTATATAAACCCATACATTTTTTTGCTTTGAATGAAAACATCTGCTGGAATATTTTATGAGATATATTTTAAACAATCATTTCGAAATAATGAACAAACAAAGATGAATGAAATGCCAAAATAATTTACTCTAATACATCTGTGTTTTCCATCATTATGTTTTTGTCAAGTTTCAATTAAATTCCCACCATATATTTGTTTGCTGTATGATTTGAATGGAAAGATAAGATGATTTTAAGAAATAGATGTAAAAGTCGTATAGACAATAAGACAATCCTTTGTTGGATGTAAGGCTAAGTGCGTGTACTACATTTGTCTTATAATTTGAAAGCGAATGTCAGATTATTTTGCTCTACGCTCCGTTTCAACCCTTTTCTCATTTTCTTTACGCTCATCAAATCATATCGTCATCATATTTTTTCGTCATGTTCCGTTTCTTGTTCATGAGAGAAATGGAGACCGCCAAAAAACAAAAGATAAGAATAACTCTCGTTGATGTTATGATGATGGCTTTCGTAATGCGGAACATGAACAGGGAAGCTTTGTTGTCTTTCCCTTTAATAAGGTTACAAATGCTAAATGCAGCCATAAAAAGGATTTTCTAGTTCTGAGGTAATGACAAAGGTAGGAAATGTTTTAGAAGTTAGGTACAAAGTACCGGAGCGTGTAACGGAAAGTCTGTGTTTGTGTTCTTAGTTGCTGTACTAACTCTCCTCATCTCAAGTAATAAATGAACTTTTCTCAGCATGATGACTTGACTTGATGATACATGATCCTTGTCAAATTTGGATATAAAATGGGTAGAAAGTATCATATCGTGTATACCAGTGGGAAAAAGGTACGTGTATTCTTATGATATGAAAGATTAGGTGGAATTATTTGAAACGGTCGGCTTATCATGAACCTGTCTTTTTAACGGAAAAATTGTACGCCAAACTGTCTTGAAAGATGAAAATTTCAAATTATATTTTTTTGCGATACACATACATATATGCCACGTGTAGCTCTCTTCTTGCTAAAATATTACTTGTTATCATGAACGGAAAGCTGTCACAATTACTATTTCCAATAATACATGCATAGGACACCACCATTTCATAGAAAAGTTTATGCAATGTGTATGAAATTTAAAACTCAATATGCTTTTACTCTAATTGTCGGTCATTACAAAATGTCAATTGCAAATACTTTCTCCATTTTACTTTCTCTGAAGCTAGTTAGGAACATACATAATAATTCATGCAGCCTTTTTTGCATTCACACGCGTTCATTGTAAGTTGTACAATTTTATTTTTGAATTTTATCCAATCATTACTAACAAGTAATAAGCAAAACGAAACAGATAATACAATTACAAGAATAAGAATGACAGAATAACAACTCGCAACAGAAATTTTTTATTATTACTCCGAAGAACTGATTCCATAAATAAAATATAGCACACTATTATCTTGTCAATTCTTTTAACTTTATTTGGAATAACCATCTGTACATATATTTGGAACTTCTTGAACGTGTTTTGAAACGCAAGTGAAACCTGAAGGCGAATAAATAGTAACCGCTAACCTAAGAATCTTGAAAAAACATTTTTCTTTCCTAAATATATAAGTTACCCTCTTTCATAAGTATACCTTAAATCTGACAATGTTTCTACTTTTTCCCTGGACAAAAGCCCCACTTGATTTTCGCCATTTCACTTTCCCCTCTACATTTTCCATCCTTCTTCTGCGAATGATCTTCACAATTGGATTGCATACCATTCAGGGATAGGTATAACGTTCAACTTCTAATTTCAATGTTGCTAGTATTACAAATATAAGGTATATATTTTGTTGAATATCTAGACACTAAATTAAAATGCATGTGTACACTGAACTAACTGTGCACACCGCACATATTATATTAATTCAGCATTACAATATTATTTAGACTGGTAGCTAATTAATCATTCGTACGTCATACTAAAGTACATACCAAAATACTTAATGCTCAGCATTCATAATATTCATCTAGTAAACTCTATCTATTCAAGTCATTAATATATAAGCTATATGCTATCACTATAAATATAATATGTCTATTTACATATTTAGGTATCTCTAGGTATATATAGGTATATATTGTTTTTATTTATGCATTATTATTGTAACAGTAGTAATGTACTTTCATTAAATATGTTTTGTTTTCTCTCTAGCTCTCATTCCTTCTCACTTTCTCTCTCCACGTGTTATTAAAACTTTCCAGACACGGTGAAGTAACGATCCTCTAGAAAGGAATATAATCATCGAACCGTAATTAATTCCTAAGAAAAGCAGGATAATATACTATCATGAAGCGAAATGAAACTGAGAACAGGTACACAGCCAAAAAGGATGCAGACTCCCGGCAACAACGAAAAGTGGATAGTGGTAGTCATTAAAACGCACAAAATAATCATTTTATTAAGTTGTTCGAAACAAAAAGATTTTTTGCACATTCAGGATATTAAATATCTGTATATTTAAGTATTCTCGGTTTTATTACAGAATCCTTGGCAAAAGTTTTCTTTCAATCATGATAATAAGTGTACACAAAACAGAATACTATAGCAAATTATTTAATGTGTGACTTCAGGTCTTATTTTGATACATTAGTAAAACCACAATGTAATATTTTACTGGTTTCAAAGAAATTAGGTTGCAAATGAAATATAGTAAACAGTTTATTATTTTTAAAAAATATTACATATTATTATGATTATAATAATTATCTATGTTTACCTGCGTGCGTTCTTCATGCTCTTGCAAAGGATCATCTAGTAGAATGATGTGAACATAAAATGTATGCAAAAGAGATCCAGAAAGAATAATAGAGTGCTTAAAGAGGGGCCATAAAATTTGCAAGGTGACGTGAACAAAGACAAAAGACGCTTTGTGTTTCAGGGAGAACACGCCATACGTAATGCGTAATACTACGGGGGAAAATGAGACAAGAGAAAGATGGGATCTAAATACCGTTTCCGATGTGCTTAACAGGCATTAGTAGTTGATGTGATCAGGATAGATGAGTTTGTAAAATAAACAAGGGAATGTAAAATTTACGTGTCAACGGAAGCATTAAATGTCCATAAATAATAATAATTATGGTAGTAACAATAATGAATGCTCTAATGTTTTTTTTGGGGTTGACCTCTATAAGACTGTATCGACAAGAGTCCCTTGTTGGTAGGATGCTGGTTTCTTTATTTCCTTCCGGGCGTTTGATCCGACCCAAGATACAGACCTTCATGAATTGCATCAAGTGTGTCCTTGTAGTCGCATGCATGAGACAGTCCAGCATTGATCAAACATGTCCTCTTCTTGATCCTGAAACCAGTAATAATGGAATTCATTGAGGATTGAGCTTGATACTTTTACTTTTATTAGCCTCTAAACAGCACAAAGTAATGTGATACGACTCTTTCTACATGGATGAGCTTGACCTTTTCAATAAGATATTAGCTTAAGCTTTTTCAGCTTTCAAAGTCACAAATGAATTTAGATTTATCAGTTTTAAAGGGCTCCATTCGAAGAATACAATAAAGAGTGCAATGACGCAAAGTGAATATCGTGCTTTGCGTGTAGGAAGATGAGATGTTGCAAGATACCCCTGAGCATCTGCCCATATTCGTATGTCTTTTGCAAGCACCCTTTTTTATACCACATTGCTGAATGCTGAATGCCTTTTCTCAAAGGAAATGTGATACATTTAGTTTGTTATGTGTGTGCCGATAATAGACATTATATTAACACTTGAACAAGAGATGCGTGTTCTACTTTCCCCACGTCTGATCATAGATATACTTTTTACTTTTAAAATTCCCATTTCCTTTTAATTTCTCAGTCGACTGGTCATCAATGGTACATCTGGTTTAAGAGACAGAGTCGCTGAAATCAATTTGTAAGCGTTCACCATGAAGTTTGGGAATCTTTAGACATTTTAAATTGCAGTTTCAACACTTTCAGCTCAAAAAGCATGACTGAACGAAGTGTTCTGACGTTTGTTTTAGTGAACACGGTGCACGTACGGTATTTTTCGTTAGTAGTTAAATGTATTTGAAAACTTTCTTTATCCTCAACACACGTTTAAATGTGGAATGAAAGTCAGTGGGTGATTTTCTCAAGTTTGAATCCGATTTTTCAGCCTTTTAAATTACAATGCTAAAACTTTAGTCAAGTTTTTCCGGATGTAATTATTCTAAGCTATCCGGAACCTATGGTAAACTTTCCTCCACTTAAATTTTACAAATTTTTAGCGCACTATTAGTTTAAATTGTCTAAAATCCCATTAAAAATTTTCGTGTACGATAGTTTCCACGGTTGGTCGAGTTCCCCCACGCATTCCAAAGATTCTCGCGAACATATAGGTTTTAGTTGATTTAAACTATTTGTTAGTTCAGGTATATGACATTCACAATTCTTCTATGGAACTAGTTCATATTGCAGGCATGTAGGGTACCTTAACCACCCGCATTTCGTCTCTGTTTCCCACAATTAGATAAACATGACAGCGAAAAAGGGGTAAATGACTTTTTCCACATCCCTGACAAAACTTAGCTACTGACTGACATTCTGGATAGAGGGGTGTCTCATGTTCCGGTTTGTACGGTCGCCCCCGTCACGCTAGTGACTCAATTTATAGAGATGCAATTTACAAGACTGGTATAATCTAAGCTGACCTCTGTCCGGAAATACATATACATATCCTACTTCCCGTTTACACTTCAACATCGTAGAATCCAAAGCGTAGCGTAGATTTATTTCACGCACCATTGGAACACGTAGAGCTGAATCTTCGTCTTCTTTTTGTTGTGACTTTTTTCTTTTTCATGTCTTCAGTAGACTAGCAACTATTACAGCCGCCACGTAAAAAACGGCAGCAGTCCAGCTGGCAATTTGATTGTTATGATAATTGATAACATATCTTCCCGTTTATGCGTTGCATGCATATGCGCGCATTTATTACAAGTAATACGACTTCAAACATTGCTCACATTATTCGTCTGCCTTTCTTCACCACACACGAGGCTCTCGTTTTGAGTTGACAGGTAGTTCCAAGGCGATGAAATGAAAAGACCTGGTTTATAGCTCCCTAGTGGGATATTTAAGCAGTACAGCATGGTAAATTTTCCCTAACACCATTTCCCGTCTTGTGTGCCCCTACATACGTATTTTTTATTGTTCCTCCTATTATTATTTCAACTTTCTCTTCCACGTATAAAAGAATAGCTGCTGAGGAATGACATCATTGCAAAAAGAGATACCAAGGCGGACTTGTATTGTATGAGTGACAAGTCTATAAAATGCCTCCCCTGTTCCATCATCAACCTAACAAAACGACACTGTCAGGATTTTGAATTATATCTTTCAAAAGTCATGTAAGTACAATGTGTGCAGTTTTTTTGCGAGCGACAAAAAATAACGAATAAAAAGACAGATAAATAGATGGTTTCACAGATAAATGCCGATGATGACGCTACAAACCTTAGTGTTTAATGTCGTCAGCAGCCTTTCATATCCTCTTGTTTCTGGTCTACCAAAATTATATTTACTTATCATCATCATCATCACTTTTTCCGTCCTCTTTGAGAGGTGAGGTGAAGTGAACAAAACCCATTTCAGGTATTCTCTTGTACTTGACTTTTAAATAGTTACATATTTGATTGTAATTTCTTAAGCAGAAAAAATCCACTTTTTAAAGAGAAGCTTGAGTCAAAGTTATTTATTTTACCCACCGTGAAGCAGTCGCTATAGACATTAGAGAAAACGAAGAAAAATGCTCGCTTCCCACATTCATGCGGTGAAAGCACGGCCTATATTTTTCTGGAGCACTTCCTAGGAGAAAGGATACTTTACAACCAGCGGCGAAATAAAGAAGATACTAAACTCTTTGGATTCCGATTCATAAAATGAGAGAGGGCTTGTAAAGAAAAACATATTGATAGACAAAAAGGGAGACAAGTATACAGGTAGTTACACACATCGTTTTTTTACCCAAGTACGCTGTATGTACGGATGGCTATATTATAGGTTTCCCCATTTGAATTGATAAACTTCTTGAGTTTTCTTTGGTCTGACATTTTGGGTGAGTGGTTGTATGAGAGGAAGACGCAGGAACAGAGTAATGTCAAGCCCATCAAATTGTACAAATTTTTGAGCAAATGTATCACTACGCAATATTTACGAAGTTTCTATAAAACTATATTACCTATGAGGAAAACCGCATAGAGTGGAGAAGACGAGAAGGTTAATACTAGATGGTAAAACGCAACAAATGTGAATGAACGTGAAGGTCTGTTATGTATGATGACATATTATTCTTGGGGAGCAAGTAAGTGGTGCGTTCAAATTGATTTTCATACATGTACTTGCACACAAAAACAGAAAATGGGGTTCCCCTTTACCAGTCTAATGTGGCTTACCACCGTGAAATATCAAAAACATCAAACCTGTATTTTAAAAGTTGGGGAAAAAGTGTTCAAGGTATTTTACTTCATGTTTAGAAGAAAAAAAGTAACTAGACATGTATGGATATTATGCCTGCTAGAGATACCAGAGTGAATGCCCATTTGAATGGTGAAAGTGGTGAGAGATATTGAGAAAATAATATGATACATGGCAATTACAGAGTGCTCCATTAATGTTGACTTGAAGCATGTGTGACAAATGCGGGAAATTGACATGCCTTGTAGTCAAAACTTTATAGGCATCATTATTATTACTGATGAATTGACTTGTAAAATGTAGTCATTCACGTTCAGGAGAAAGCATGTAGATGATGGCTCATTGTAGTTTTTGATTGACTGTTTCCGGGCTATGTTCTCAACTACCCGTACCAACTCATCTTCAGCTGTTCCAAGTTACCCCGACTCAGTCATATCGTCGTTTTACGTTTTTAGATCACGTTTACTTAAATCTTTATTAATTTACGTATATAAAAATGTGACCTCTTTAAATGATGTTTGTTAGGTAAGCATTTGTGGCTTTGTGGCTGGAGAAAGAAAATACTTACTTCAGACGATCCATTGGGTACCCGACATTTTGAAGCCAATTGAGTAGGTAAAGCCGCATTCTGAAATAGAAAATAAAGTTTCTCATCATAAAAGCTGTATCATGTTTCATGGTGAAAAGCAAAGTTGAAGTGTGGAAAATTACGTCTTTCTTTTTATCTGTATATAAATTTGTACGGATGAAATAAAATTTAAAAAATTCCAAAAAGTTAAAACAAATCGCATCATGAAAGTTTATATGAACTTTTTAATCAGTATTTGCAATTCTCTAATGTAGCATTAACAATTCTCCGAAAAATTTATACCCAATATCTAAATATAGAACCTCTATGTAAACTTACACTTCCGATTATAACTGCAATCCATAAATTAGTGATGTGGGTGGTGAAAGCAAATGGAATATGAATGCATTCTAAAACCGAACAGCCCAATAACCTGCCTCAGATTCTCTTTTCCCATAAATTACACTTTTAGGACGTGGATAATGCTGAGCTGAACAGACTAACATGATGGTTTCAGTAAGCTACTACAATTTCATCACAAGCTCTCTAGTCTAACTGATGCTAATCATTTTTAGAACTCAGATAGTTGCATTTGGTCTGGGGTAATGTCCTTAGAAAATTAAAATCGCAGGAAGCAAGACGTCTCTTCTGATTTGCATACATAAAAGTTCTAAGCATGTCTCAGCCAGCCATCTCTTTCTATCCACAGATTTATGTGTCTACAAAAACATATCACCATTTTCTAATAGTCAATTGATTTATCAATGGCTAATCTGTTCGTTCACTATCAACCCCAACCAGTTTCTCGGTGTAACATGAATATGTATCCACATGTTCCCACTTCAAATAGGATTTTACATGCTCCATAGGAAAAGTGCTTTGTTTTGAAATATGAAAGACTTGGAATAATAAAGGACTTCCGTTTCCGAAGTAGCAGAAGCGTGTTTCAATATCTTGACTAAACTTTAGCAATTTTTCTGCTGATGACATGAGCCCACCAGTAGTTATCTCTGCCATTCACCTTTGTGTTCTACCATCCGAAATAAAAACTCTGCCTACCTATATCCCTTGATAGAGAGAGAAAGTATTTCAGATTTTTCAAAACTCACACAGAATAACGCATAGTGTTAGTCTTTTTGTATTTAGCAGCATGCGCTTATTCCAAGAAGAAAAACATGTTTACTCTCCTGACAAATCAACTTGACGCTTTTGCTTTTCTCCCTACAAGATTTTACGTTTAGCACGCCATGTTAGCCAAATTATAAGATTATACAGGAGAATTCAAGCAGCGTTTGTATCGCTTTCACTTTAATATATACATTTTCTAAACTCCAGTGCTATATTTCATTTCCGTTCATAAGTATGCCTGTGCATGCTTCCCACTTGAACTACAAAAACGATTTATAAAGTAACCAAAATTGTCACTCAAAAGCTCTTTTTGTGGTTTTTTTCTGCTATAAAAATTGTATTTATGGCAACCTTAAGCAAATTCTGAGGGATACTTTTGTTCCAATTTCCTCTCTGCCTCAAGAAACGTTGCGCGTATGAATTGGCAGCAGGTACTCTCATCCACTTCAGGAACAAGCCATGCAAAAGTGAAAACCATGGAATTTGCACGTGTTTGTAAATGTTCACATGACGGATTCCCAGCGATTCTGCATTTTTTAGTTTTATTTATCTCTATCTCTCTTTTTGTTACATGGCAAACAATTGTGTTTTTTAACCAACTGATTCAAAGCGAACATAAAGTAAATAAATATATGTAAAAGGACGATAGTGAGTTTAAAAGTGCACGATTTGCCTTAAGGCAACACAACTGTTCATCTGAGCTCAACGCTGAGCGCGGTCTGCTGGAGTAAAATAATAAAAAATAGTCAAATGTGACAGTTTGTTTTTACGATTTGACCACAGAAGCCTTTTCAATTCCCGTAAGTCTTTTTTATGCTTTGTAAATGAAAAGGTAAAGTATTTTTGATTATACAGTAGAAGCAGTCGCACCAGCAGTTTTTTGCCCCCTTTGTAGCATAAAAAAGTTAAATGCCTCCCAAAACTACAAAAATATGAGCATTAATGAGGCATCTCTTTAAATGAATTATGAAATGGTTTTGTTTCTAATTTTGTCCTTAAATAATAGTCAGTTCCACAAAAATCAAAAGTATGTAGTATTTTACATTGCAAATCCTACAACTCTATTCACTAGATTGTTTGGGACAACCAACCTCTCTTTATATAGTTTGTTATTTTACCAGTTAAGCTATTGATTCTGAACATATTCAACCTTAAATGGAAACGGGGAAATAGAGAAAAGGAAGTAATGTAAGAGGAAGTCGCTACATGTCACTTCCATTAAGAACACAATATTATTTATTCAGTTTTTAAGTCTATGTAATTATTCATCTTTCACCTTACTGCCATTTTTTCATAGTCAGATAATGTTGTAATCTCAACTTGACTATTGCTCTTGTCTTGTATTAAGAGAGGTAGCAAGATATACATTGTGTGGAGTATACTTATCCTGCTAACATCACAAGGACATTTTCATACAAGGAACAAGTTGAATTTAAAAAAACGATATGCTTAACTGTACAGACATTAAAATTTGAAGAGCAGCCGTTCTTTGTAAAATGACATAACACTCTTTCATCTTTACAGTTAAGGGGATTTGAGCAATAACAAAGCAGAAGGGAAGGGCAAGAGGTTAGCGGAAATTAGCTTGAAAACCGGATTTCATATTCCCCCTTTTTTCTTCAACCTGACCAATGTTTTAAAAGTGGCATGATCTGCCCCATTTTACTTGGTTATATGCGACCTACAATGTTTTTACATGAAGATAAACGCTTATTACAAGCAAAATATTTAAAAAGTCACACACTCTCTTTAATATGTGCAGATGCCAGTTTCAGAAGCCAGACTTGCCATGCCTACCTGCCTGATAAAAATGTCTTTCATTTCTAGAAAGAGAGATAAAAGTCATGACGCCATTTAAAAACCTAAACTTCAACATAGGCAATGAATGAATGAGAGTAATTTCAAACGAATAAATGGTGGCCTTATGGAATATTATGTTATGGGAACTCTACCTACATGAGTGGAGAAAAAGAGGAGACAAAGTCAACCTCCTCGTTGCCTAGAGTTATTGCACTTGTTAGGAATAGTTTTAATATAATGACAGAGAACAACGGCAAGTAAAACGGGAACAAGCAGAAAGAAAGATAGAAAGCGTCCGTGTTGCCTACTCAATGCTTGGCTTACGGAAGTTAATCTTGTTAGACTTTAGATGTAATCCCAGCTAGTGACTAGACCACTTTATATAAAAGAAAAATAGAGAAAGTCTTCTTCCTCCCCGTCAAACATACACAGTGGTGTGGCTTTCTCTCAAAAAGAGAAATAAAAATGAAAGTGGTTGTTTCTCATACGTAAACTGTGATGAGCTGTTGCAAACAAAAGTGCAACAAGCAAAATTGTAATGGTATATTGTTGCGTTCTTCTATCTGTGATTTTATGATGAAATATGATCATAGCGCGCCAACATAGACAGACCAAAAAAATAGACAATGAAATTCTTTTTTCTTTCTGAGAACGTTTCCTCTATATAATATGTATGATTTCTTTCACTTTTCCATTTTTCTTGTTTCCATTATCTGTAATTGCTCTTATTATCTTCCTGTTACTATCCTCAGCCCTCAACACTATTTTTACCTATAGAGTTGTACAATATGTCTAAAAATGAAGGCAAAATTGACTGATTTCCAATTTTTTCTACCATTGCAAGTGAATCAAATCCAAAATCTTGCTCAGTTTGCACTCTCTTGATTGTCTTGGCTACTCAAATTGTTTATTTATTAGAAACAAATCAGTGCAGCACAAATTTGTGGATTCTCAATTTCTATTCAATTTTTATCTTCATTTGTGGATAGAATGCGATACAATGGAACCAAATCAATCAGTCGGATTCTACTGAATGAGTGAACGTGTATACGATTAATATTTTGATGTTTGCCACGATTTAGCTATTTATTATTTATTCTCGTGTGTATGCTTTTGGTGAACCGTAATAATAAATAGGAGGGGAGTAAATCAAATTGTTTCATTGAAGATTCATCATTTATCTTATTTGTGAACCTGTCAAAACAGATATTTTCTATGGCTTGTGCTATGATATTTCCGTATGTGGTTTAGAATGATAATATGACGGGTTTCATTCAAGTTTTATGATACGAAATGGTAAAATTGAGCCTTTTTGAATTTCCCAGGAGCCATTTTATTGCAGAAAGGATGATACTTGAAAATTTTATAACGGATTATGGGAAAATATACAAGCTGCAGGCTACTGATCAAGATGACAATGTAGACAAGATATTTCATATAGCTTATGTTTTACTTTGTCAGTTCATTAACTTGTTTTCAATAAAGATACTTACCGCCGTACCACCTACAACTTATGTGCATGATGATCACTAGAGAAGACAAAAGTGTGTGCAAACTCATTGGCTCTGTAGTATCACTCTTAAGCCAAGCCACTCACATAATTACTCTTAAAATGTATTAAAGGGGTGTCTTAATCAAGTGAAAGCACAGTATTACAGCGTTCAACCAACTGGCTTAACAGGTGTACCAAACTTTACCCATCATTTATAATAAATCAAAGGACACGAGCTGATTTATTCTATTGAATTCATAGTAGATATCCTTGTTATCATTCATGAGCACTTCAAAAGCGCAATAAAAAATATGCTTGAGTTATGAGCTATGAGTTTCTTCCGAGTCCAAACCCTTTCATCGTGTTGATGTTGGGGAAGTAATGTGTGATGATGATGATGCATCAATGAACACAGAATGGGACTATTACAACAATGTTTTAATTATCGTTTTGCCATTTGCCAGGAACATTTTGCGCACTAGTCACTTGTATTGAATTCATTATAAAATGCTGCATTTCAACTGTATGTAATGACTACCAACTCACCTTTTTGACAGTGTCATTACTTTTAATGGATCACGCCAATATAAACTTTATTAGGCAATAATCAAATATTTCATCTATGAAATGAAAATCAACTGCGCATCACTGAGCAAAACAGCAAAAACACACATCATTCGTGTAATTAACAACAACAAGCCTGGAAAAAGGGAAAGCAAATGTCAGCGTTCCAAACGAAGAAAAATAATATTTAAAAAATGTGAAGAGAACTTTAGACCTAACGCTGAGATTCAAAAGAAGCTGTTTATTTTATGAAGGTGAAAAGAACCTAATCATTTGACATTATTTTAACACTACCCATGTCTTACTCCAGGCAAGCATAATAAAGTAAATAGAGTCAAGGTACACGCATCAAATGTGTTTGAGTGAGTAAATCAAACTCAGAAAGAAATGAATGGGACATTTTCTTAAGCATTTTACTTTCATGAAAATTCTAATTAGAACCTAATGAAACTTACTGCTCATTTATGGTAGTAAAAAATAAGACGAAGGCAAGATGAAGATCCCATTCAAAAAGTATTTTTGAACATCACAATAAACACAAACTTGTCCCTACATTTTATTCTTCCCCACTTGTAATGACTTTGCTCAAATTTAGGTTAGCAGATTATACTACATAGTACACACTATAGCGAAATGTGTAAACTACTTTCCGTAGCTTCTCTGCGTGCTACTTGTGTGTGTGTGTGTGTAAAAGTGGGGCAACCCAAGACACCATTTTATGATCAACAGGAGGTTATTTGGTGATAAAAGAGAGAAAGTTGAAGCTTAAAAGAAAGGGAAACACACACTGAGGAGGAAAGAGAGAACGAGAAGGAGAGAAAGTATGTGTAATAGTAGGGAAAGAAGTAGTAAGAGGGAATGAGGAAGAGAAGAGCACATAAAAACTTTTCTTTTATTATTGAAAAGAATCAACAGGGTGAAAAAGGATATTAGAGTGAAGACGCAGTGACCTGGCAGGCTTCCTATAGCAAGTGTATAATATGATGTTGAAGAACATGTAAATGGAGAAAGCAAATGCATTGTTTTTTTTCTCACACGACAGTGCATTGAGCAAATAAGATGGAACTTGTAAACCAACAAGGGTAAAAGGATAACTAAGAATTCTTCTGGAATAAAGACTATAAACTTATTATCTAATGCTGTATAATGCTACTATATTGTAAAATATGTTACTACTGCAATAAAACTATAGTTTTTATTACGAAAAAATGGATATTAATGAAATTACCTGTTGTCAAAAGCGTTTTGTGCACCAGGTAGAAACTGAAGATCCTTAATATTTGCATCTGGATTAGGTTGCAGTTGTGATGGAGCACCTCCATTGGAAGCATATGGTCCGTTGTTTGCCCCAGTCTCGAGCATGGGGTAACCGGCAACTTCTCGTGACACGAGGGCGACAATGGCGACTGCCACAGCGAAAAATACACAATGTGCCGTACTTTCCTTCATCCTTTTAAAGTTTTGACAGAGAAGAGTGTGATGAAACAAACTTGACTTGTTTTGAATCGTTGAATTGAAATGAATCACTGTAGACTTTTATTGTTCTTTAGACTTTATGTGTGTGGAGAGGTATGACGTTTACCTATCGGTTTTGGCTAGTTAGTTTTCAAGTAAAAAATATGTATTTGCTCGTTGATTATTGCTAGAGAAGAAGTTTTTGTCTGAAAAATGTAGCTGGACGACGGTAGTTTTGAAAGTTTCTGAATGTTTTATAAAACTATGAATATTTAACGATAGAAAATATGTCCAAAAAGTGATTTTCTTACTTTTTTGTAATGTAACAATGTATGTTACTCCTTGCTAGAAAATGACAGTTGTGGGAAAAATGAACAATGACAAATGATCTTAAAAATGTGACTTTCACCTACAAATGTATACGGTGTGGAGATTTTTTGTTGCTTTTCGTGGTTGTGTGTGCGCTTTCCCTAGGAAATAGTAATTTGCAAGTATCAGAAGAGTTTTTCTTTCTCTCCCTCTCGGATGCTCTGTTCCAAATCAGACTCGCAAGTAGAACTGACTGCTTGAGTCGCGCTACCCCCGAGCTCCTTTTTATATCCCTGAAAAAGTCGTGGAAAAAAAACATGGGGCTTCTTCTCTTTCAAGCGGGCCTAACTCACTCACGTAAAACTGATTCTCTGTCTCTCGCTCTTTCTACTTTTTGCTTTCTTTGGATTGATGCATGATGCTCTTCGTTTTCGTCGTCGTCGTCAGTGAGTTTTTCACCCAAAAAATATAGAGATAATGTAATACAATAATTTTTTACATATTATATGACCATATATGGCATGACGCCATGAATGGGTTTTGCTTTTTCCTCTGTTCTCAATTTTTTTTTTTGGCGAAACTGCTTACCCGACTGTTGCTGTTTGAAAGTAGGAGGACCACCTGGCTCCTTTATAGTTATCGTCAGAGTCTTTCGTGTGCATGTCTATATGTATATTACCTATGTATTTTTTACTTGTCTGTGTGAATACCTTTGTGTACGGGATTTTGTTTTAGTCGGGATGGTTAGTCGTTATTGCTACATAAGTAGATATATTTAGTCCAGTGTTGGGCAATTCCATTCTACAATAGGTATCTAATTTTGACTAGTGGACGATTATGTTGCATAAGATTTGGAGTTGTTGTTTGCATACCTATTGCTGAAGTTTTAGAGAATTTTTCTACAAACATGCATAGGTATGTATGCAGTTGAGTGTGTACCGTGAATGCGGTGGTCAATATCATTCTCTTGTTCGTAGGGTGATTGACATTGAACTCGTGTATTGGTTTTTTGAATTGGAACTTTGAGCATACCTATGGGTACTTAAATTTGAGAACATTTGTGTTAAATTTTGATAAATATTTACTCTTTGTTTTCGAGGGAATCTCAATTTTGTTGCCAAACTTTCATACAGTGAATTTTTGCAGAAGCTAACATATTTGAAGAGTGCAGTGGCATTAACTATGTTTTGGTGGGTAAAGATGGGTATAAATTTTATTGTGGCTATATAATGCTGTGCAGTTAATGGAACACCTACGTTTTTGCGGGAGGCGTTTTATGCAAGTTTCTCGAACACAACAAACTCTGTAGTAATTGAGCTGTTTTGTTGTTCCTAATTTATATTGATATAGGCACAATATATACAGGTAAGAATATGTCTGTATGTATTATTACACGTAATGAAAACTGTACTATTAGCAAGAACCCACATTCAAGGATGCGTTTAGAGAAGTAAAAAGCAAAATAATATGTTTATATTTATGATTGTGAAAATCTGTTCGTCTGTCTGTCCAAGAACAAAATTTTGTCCAACAAAAATATGATAATGCAATTAATATTTCAATGAATTGAAAAATGCTTTCTATGGCGAAAGTAACAAGCTGCTCAACATATATTAAAACCTTCGTTAAGTATTCAAATTGCAATGGGATTGCGAGATGATATGTAGCTCAATGCTTTATTAGTATTAATATAACTTTCACGAGCCTAAACTCTAAACATCTTGCAAAGTTACTTTGTAGCTTCTGTTAACGCATTGTGTGTGTCTATTTCTTGTTCAGATGCAATGTTAAATTTCAAAAGTGCAATAACTCTAGGTGGAGGTTCCATTGAAAGGATTGACAAAGATCATTAATGGATAACAATGAATGCCATCATTTGCACTCATATATTCAAGTAAAATATTTGTTGTGAAGGGCAAATACTGACGTCGTCAATGACAATCGACAATAAAAAGTATTATTGAATTTGAAGAATCAAATTATTTGTTCGAGTTGAAGAACAAGCATTTCTGATATAGATGATATTCATCGTTTTTCAAGTAACATTCGCAATAAATTTCATATACAACACTTATCTCTCGGCACATTAACACTACCAAAATATCTTATTTCACGCCTCCATAAAGTTGCGCAAAAAGAAAATATGTTTGTTGAAGTTCATAAAAAATATATTTATTTGTCACCAAGAAAAAGGGAAGGAAACAACTCCCTTTTGTGTGGATTGAAATGTTGATGTGCTTCAAATCTTGGTATACTTTTCTCTTCAAAACTGTATAGTAATGTGGAGTATATTAGTATGTCTATTTGTCTGTCTGACTGACTATATCGTCACTACATCAGTTAAGTATGGTGAGTGGTGATTTTCAGTTGACAATGTGTTTAACAAAGGAAGCAGAAAAAGAGAACAGGAGAAGAAAGGAAAGTAAATCTATTTGATGAAATCAAGGTTTTCCATATACGCCTGTAGGCATTGCCACACTGATGGCAAACTCTTTGAATTTTTTTCCTGATACTCACTCCTTTTTACTTTTGTTGTGCAAAAATGTTTTGTACGCTGGATATTTGTGAGTCCATATTACATATAGTCATCATATAGTAAACAAAATTATTATAGGCGAAAGAAAATAAGGGTATCCGCAAGACTGCATATTATTTCCTGAAGGCAATTCTCTCCTTGTTACTTAGTAAACCAAGTTAGCCCGTGTAGAAGAAAAGCTACTATTATTCTACTTTCCGGCCCTTCTCTTAGGAAGTAACAGAGTTTGCAAAATAGGAAATATCCATATTGTATAAAAACATGTGTGAAAAGGGAAAATATTTAGAAAATAGGGTAGATTGTTTTCTCATTCAAACTACTAGACACAATCTGTTTTGTTCAGAGATCTCTTTGAGTCAAGTTTTATTGTCGAATAATATGTAAAAATATGTTGCCGCTGGAACATGCGAATATTTGGGCATAAAATGATATGCCACTGGTATGATCCATGATCCAAAAAAAAGAATATACATGAAAACGAGTGTGATAGAACGTCATCCGTCCTATTTTAAGGAAAAGGGTCATTCCACGTGCAATTGACGCTTTAAAAGATGTCTCGCTAGAAAATAACTTTCACACACCTTTCCATGTCATCTAGATCAATTTCTTCGGCTTTAAGCAATTTAGTACGAGGACGGTGAAGTGAGAGGATGAAAAGCATAAAATTCTATACTGATGAAAAAGTGTGCCTTGGCACAGCAAAAAAGGTGCATATAAGAACGAATTGCAATGCTCGATTACATGATTTACACAAATAGCCAATCTAGATGGGCTTGAAAGGTCTCTTCAAGTCGCTTATCAACTTTAGTCGTTTACTTTACTAAGAATTAACAATTTATTGAGGTGGCAATGATGAATGCTTTTGTCACGTCATCAATTATCCGAGCGATATGTTATTTTACTTTTGTGTGGCATATACAAAAGCACGTTTCGTTCTACCTTGTTGAATCACTCATGTGTGTAATAAACCTCAAACAAGGGAAATGTAAGACTGTAATACTAGAACGTAGAACGCTGTTCATATAGGAATGGATTTCAAAGGAATAGTTAAAATATTTCATGTCCATCCTGCGGAAGTGAGCTGATGGAGCCTAGCCGGATGTAATGGCCTAAGCCGAAACAAAGCCAGATGAGCCCTATGTTCAATTGGTAATCTACAGGTTACCCTTATTTTCCTTTCCTCATATAATATTCAAGATTCCATAACATGCATGAAATCATCAAGTAATCAGTTTCATTATAATGGAAGTCAGACGGACGGAAAACCCGTCAGCACAATGCTGAACTAAATGTCTAGAATTAAGTGTTGGTTATACCTGTATGGTGCGATATGAATAATTCACGTTGGCTCCATGGCATGATGCACAAAAATACAATTAATAATATGCATTCACTGATGTGTGGGTGAAAGCTATGTGTGCTTTGTTCAGTGGGGGAAAATGAAACGCGAAGAACTTGCACAATATAACCATGAACTTGTGATGACGAGATGGTATTGCAGAATCTCCGCTTAATTCGGCAGAAAAACCAGCCTTCATCCCATCCTTGATGATGTAAACTGTAGAAATGTTTTTTTAGCATTCGTTTTCGTTTTAAAATGCACAAGCACACCCACAATATTTTATTCCTTTATTAAAACGTATCTGATTGACATTGACAAATAATCCGTTATGAAGTTCAGAAATAAGACACGATGAAAATGTCAAGACTTTGACACTCTTTACAAGACAGTGAAACATACTGTTTTGAATGCTGCCTGCAAATCTTTTATTTCTTTAAAAATAAAGTTTTCACGGATTGCTTTAACTCAACATGTGGTATGGAGTTTTTCCTTTAGCCTTCCATCTCATATATCTCATTTCCTGATGAATGGATAGAAAGATTAGGCGCGAGATTTTGGCAAAAATTTCTATTTTTACGCTAATTTGATGACATTCTTTTACATCAGACATTTTTTCAACTGAACGTGAAACATGTCAAAAATGTTACGTCAAGCGCGGCTCGCTTTTTTAATAAATTAATTATAAGGTGGTGTGGGAAAAAGAGAAAAAGCAGCAGAAAAGTATTTTAACCCTTAAGAGACTACTTGTATTCCTCTTGAAACGTTCATTCAAGAGAAAACGCGCATACTGCTGAATATTATATGGGTTCGGTTTCCTAACAAAATTCCTATTTCTATCACAACACGAGTATGTAAAACTCTACAAAGAATGAAATGATAATTTGAGCTTTTAAGTGCAGTCCATTCACTGTATATTTCTGAGTGACTGACATATTTTAAAACTAAATATTTGTATGTTTAGGACATATATTTACATATTTACCCTCTGGCCCAATGAGTAAAAAAAATGTGCAAGAGAGTTAGAGTTGATGATGATGATGATCACGGTTTTTCTGAATACACTTGCATCATCGTCTATTAGCCCTGGGAGGAAGACACGTTCAAAAAATAACTTTTGTATCATGATGTCAGCCTTTGAATAGTACATGTGCTCCGAATTCGTATCATTGCTCTTAAAAATTCTTGCTCTTTCTTTCGCGTTTTGCTGGCATCAAAGGTAACCGAATTTATTTTTTCATCAGGAATCAACCACGTAATATTTTCAAATTCTCTTTTGAAAACACTCACTTCAACGCTTTCCAATAGAAATTAATATAAGCTCCATTCTACATGTATTTTGACCAATATACAGATTGGCGAATTTACAGAACGTTAAACCTAAGCCCAAATTTCCATAAGTGGAGTATCATCTTTAAAAACTCAAGTGTAGAAGCAAAAAATCTGAGGTTTCCAGAAGTTGGAGATACATGAGCATAATATGTTCCAATTTTTGGTCATCGATTAAAAGCAATATTTCGCCAATTTGGCAAGTTAGATTATTCAAACAGTCCCCGTATTGCACATTCCCGGCATTTTCCAAATTGCATGCCAAGCACATTTACATGCCAATATATTTCTCCATGTAGTCAGTGTGCCATATATTCTAAATACTATAAGTTAGTACAATACTATAAATTAAAGGCAGCATCTGCAAAACCACAAGCAAAGTTTTTCTCTTCCACCTTAAAAATATGGCATGATGATGCCCACACAAAAGACCTGCAAATTTAATACAAGTATTTACCTTTCAGTCATCCATCAGATCGCAATATGTGTGGCACAGCATGTCAAACAATACTTAACAGAAAAAGAGAGATGCTCTCACATAATGCTATTGTACATGGTAGTATAAACGAGAATAGTAGTTCAACGCAACCAGGAAGCAGGCGAATTTCACTATGCAAAGAAAGTAGAGAAAACATGTATAGAGGAGAAAGTGAGAAGTTTGGATGAACTCACTTTCTCTTTCTCTGTTTAAAGCGACCACGTGAAAATGATAAATATTTTTTTATTCTCCACAAAAACTAGACACCTCTTTAACCAAAGAACTTTTTTTATTATATCAACAACAAAATTCCAACTTTTGGTAACGTTAATAATATATTATAAAGTTTGCTTTAAATCATATAGGCATGCAAATTTGCATTTATTTAAGTAGGTACATAGACACTTTAGACACTTAAGGGGAGCAAGGGCACAGGGAAAAGTGATTCATGCAAAGTTTACTAAATGTTCCATTGATCATTCATCAGAACGTAAACTTTTTTAAACTCTTTGTATCAAAGAGTATGAAACACAATGGAGATAATGAAGTCATGCAAATTGCTGTTTTTTTACTTTTGTGCTCTTCTTTTACTTTCGCCCACTTTTAGATAAACAATTGTATTCATTTTTGTTGAGAAAGCACACAAAAGTCGAGTACATAGTCAATAACGATCATTTCAATCTATTTACTCTTCTGACATGTCATGACATACGTCATATATATGCGTGCATGCTTAGTTGGTTATGTAATTCAAGTAATTCCTTTGTTCTCGCAGTCTATTCAACAATTGGGAAGATAAAAGCTTTTTAGGTTTTGTATCCACAAATGCGGATGCTAAAACATCTCAATATTTTTGACGGAGATATCTTTTCGATAGAAATCATTTTTTTCTGTTGTGCGATACAAAAAGAATTATTTTCACAACTTCTCCTAAAATGACATATAGGATTTAACGGTATTTTTGATGAAGGATTTACTAACCGACGCAGGCCCGTCATGAATATTGTGTAGAAGGCAGACGTTTCTCTTGGGACGTAGCGTTACACAAAAGACTGTGCGATTGAATTTCTATCATTTTATGCCAACTTATCTTTCTTGGTAGGCCTTCTTAACACAAATGGTAAGATATTTACATTTTATGAAGAAAAAACTTACACCTTTGTAAAAAAAATATTACAGTAAACTTTGAGCAAAACCAACATGCCATAATAGTTGGAAAATTTCAACCAAATTGCGAATTACTATGAACAATATTTAATCTGCGCTCTTTAAAAAGTTTGACATGTTTGACAAATAAAAACCTATATTGACAACTTCCGCAAACTCGAAAATTTTGTTATATCAAACTCAAGTTCGTACCTGGATTACAAAAACATTCTGTATAAATTAATTTGGTCTAAAACTACTTAAAAAATCCGTGAAATTCAACGTATCTTCTTTCTGATTCTATGACAAAATAATGCTTTCTCTTTTTCCTCATCATTTTCATTCGAATGTCAAGAGAGCTTCTTTGAACTGTCTTGGTTTCTTTAAGTTGAGGCATCCGTCTTTACTAGAGATTTTAGTAGTCCACAAAAATAATGCATATGGTATGGATATTCATGTGTTAAATAAGGTAAAGATGAGTAGTCTATATTACCATTATTATCATCATCACCGTTTTGTAAGTTACTAGATGAAGAAGTAACATTTTAAAAGATGTTGCTGTTACCACTGCTACAGCTAAGCTTTAGCTTATTCCTCATTCAGCATCCGACATTGTACACATGGGAATACTAGTCATAAAAAATCGGACCACCAAGAAGGCGAAACGAGAATAAAGAAGATGATGATGAATAGAAAATAAAGACAGAGAGAGAAGAAAAAAGCTGTAATGGAAGTGTGAGATGAAAAAGAAGCTAACGGAACCATCTTCAAAAGAAAGGAGGGAAGAGGGTGGAATAACAAGATAAAACAGAGTAAGTTGTCTGTTATACGCTATTAGGATAACTTTCATGGGAGCACAATGGAAGAAAAAGCATTATTTTTAAAAGCATAATTTACTACACATGGTTTAAGAAAACAATTATTGTACTACGGTGCTCATGTCTGTTGTATATGGAGAGAGGGAAAGAATGAATAAAGAGAGAAAAGTGATATAAAATAACATCAGATGAGATGATGAATTTCATTCTACGATGCATATGCAACAAATACAACGTTCTTTTGTAATGTGTTGGGAGAGAAGGTAGAAGAGAGAGGGAAGAAGGCAGAGAAAAGAGGAATAATCTTGTTAGTATTTCCGTTTTATTTCCTCCAACAACTCCTACCTGTCCTCTTCTCTGTGCACCTCTCACAATGACAGGAGAAGAGAGTGAATTTTATTTTATGGAATGGATCATGCTACTCCTACACACAAATTGTTTGAAGAATCCATTCTTCTTTTTTGTTGTAACACTCTGGATCGGCTTTCACTTCACAAAAGGTGTAGTTATAAGGAACAGTGAAAATGTATGAGTTTGGCAGGTACTATATACGTAGAGGCATACTTTTTTAAACGGATGAAATCTGAAAATTATCTATTTTGGTATAAAAGGCAGTAGGTAAGTTCTTTAAGCTAAATTTACCTCTGTGTTTACCTTGCAATCTATGAGATTTTTGCACAATTCTCTAATATTTCGGCTTAGAAAGTGTGTGGCTACACAGTTGGATTATGATGTTAATATCTTCTGCACAGTCACGGTCAAAACAGAAGCCGCTATGAAAGTGGAACGCGTTCCCAACAGGTTTCATCTGAATAATTGAAACAGTGTAGCATAAAAATATAATCATGCTTTTGAAAAACGCATTTTTGTGCCTACACAAGGTAACCAGAAAGCACCTTGTTTTGATTTCCTTCTAAACTTGCTATTGTCTTCAAAGTTTACATTAATCAGGATGTACCTATCTATATTCAATATGATGATGTATTCATGAAAACAAAAGAATGTTGAGCATATCTCGTACGTTTATTTCCACGTGAATTTAAGAATTTTGTCTGCTTGATACAACTGACTCATTAGCACTAGCAACGCTCAATTGAAACTGGTCACTAGCACCATTTCCGCTAGATATTTTTATTCTGTTCTCCTTTTGCGAAACTAGACCGTTAGCACAGCCTAAAGCAAAAAATGTAAATGTATGTATCTTTATTGATTCGTTGAACCTATGAGGGTGATGATGTAAGCAGACATTTTCGTGTGGGAAGGTATCCTCATCCTCAGTCCTCAACCTCATCATCAATTTTCATAAAATTCGTATTATCCTTTTCAAAGCTTCTCCGAATTGAATACATTTCACACGTTGTGACAGCCAGCTGCTGCTGTGAGCACTGATGAATGAAATGATGCATACTAATGCACATTTCAAAAGCACCTAATATGTAATACCTCGAATATTCTTCATCCTATACGCGCTGAATCTTTAAACGGATGTGGACAGAACTGTGTTGCATTGCTACTTTGCTACATGTCAAAAAGTACATTATGGAAGGTCAAAATCATCATTGAAGAAAGTTTATTTGCTTCATTGATGCAATCATCATTTATTTCTTGATTTAAACATTTAAAGTATAACAATGTTTCGAATTATGAATATCTCACTTAATATTCAATGCATAGCGCAGCACAAGGTGACTTGAACATTAGGTGGGGTTATTGTGGTTGCTCGAAGAAAGTGGAAAATGCACGTTACCTTCGGAAAAACCACCTGAATTAAGTATATACCAGAGGGATGAAAAAACTCAATCAAGACACACGAAGCAAATTTTATTGAACCATTTTGTAATGCTATTATGCGTTGTGTGTTTTAATTAATCAGCATCCCACTCAAGATAATCAAGTACCTGTTCTATTTGCATAAGAAACAAAATATGCACACTTCACATGATATCCACGCTTTCCCCATAAAAATGTAATGGAGAAGCTGCTTTCCAAAATCTGGTAGTATGTGTGTTTCGACTAATTCAGAAATAATTTATCCAACTTACGAAGGGGAAAATAACATTCTACTTTTTGGCGTTGACTTTTTTGTGAAAGAAGAATTTCGGTTCATAATTACAGCGTAGTTCAATAATAGTTGAAAAAGGGAAACCGAATGTATAGAATCCTCAGGGCTATAACAACAATTTTTAAAGAATGCAATTAAAAACGGTAGTCGGAAGCATATTAAATTTTGCAAATGTAAAAAGTGATTTCATAAAAGCGAGAAAAGATGATACAGCTCCAAACCCTAAATGACGGACAGATTGACGAAGCATTGACGTGACACAACAAATCCTGCTACTCAAAGAGCATCACTTTAATGCAAATTAACATAATAATGGTACATCTAGGTGCTAACCTAACCCCACCATAAAATGTAGCTCTTACGTTTATGTATTCTGTTCCACTCCTGGCTTAGTCAGAAAAGCTTTTTCCCGTAAAAACCGCAATACTTAACTAATGCATACATAAATAAATGAGGTAAAACGCCAATTTGTTAGGAGATGCGACAAGATATGATAGGTAATATATAAAATAGCGTTAGCATGAATGAAACGAAAACTTGGTTTGTTGAGCATAGAGGCAACCTTTGTTTTCACAAGCGATAACACTAAATCTTACTGGATCGGTTCTTCAGACTAAAAGATCATGCATATAGAAGCCAACCAAATGAATTATTTAAGGACATAGACACACAAAATGGAAATATATTCGTGATGTACTTACTCTTTCAACGCAATTTCTCTCCTTTTAAAATAAATTAGCTAAACCTCAGCACGCTAATTGTGTATTACAAGTATATGTATCTATGTATGCACTCGTCCAACATTTTATGTACAATTTGGAGAAAAACCACCAAACCACACACTAAAAGGAAAATTGACGAATCTGGCAAATGACATAGGTAATATTAATGATCTTGTTCACATGTTGTTACGCAACTGTCTCATATATTCAAAAAAATCAGCAACAATCGATTGTTATATGAATGAGGAAAACGTAAAAGAGATATCCTTTCGACTCATCAAGTGTACACAAGGATAAAACAGAGCCCCGATCGGTATTGTTAAAAAGAGAACAGTTGACAGAAGGAAATTTCAATTGTTTGTGGAAGGATTACCTGCAGTAAAGGTATTAATAATAAAAAAACGCTAATGGAGATCAAACTACATACATGTCCTTATCTACATCTTCTTGCCCACTCCTTCTATTGTAATAACTAATAACTTCCATGGAAATTCGTTACAATAATCAGTTCTAGAAGTCTAGAACCCTCAGTCTGGATTGCTTTCATCATGTGCCTAAGCATATAATTCACGCAATACAATCATCCTGCATTATTACATCATCTACCAAAATTTGTTTATTTTTTACCTGAAAAACTGAACGTTGCATAATGTAGCAAGAACTGCTTACTATTTTTCTAGTATTATTAGCTTATACAAAAATGTGGGTAGATGAGTACGATTCGACAGATTAATAAAAGGATCACCTCACCAACAAAACCCTACATACAACATATCTATTTTTGATAGTCATTCAATAAGGAACGGGGTGATATGGCACTTGATTAGGACACGGACCATTACAAGACAACGCCAACACCTACGTGATAGTGAAACCGCACCAGTCGATGAAGAGATGCAATATGCAACTCTACGTAGAAAGGAAATGGTTTGAAGTTTGAACATGAACATTATTTATTTAATATTTACTTACGATTAGTGTAATAAATGTTATGTTTTAGAACACCAATCCACGTGTCCGAGAGCATTTTTTGCATTTGGTTAGAGTCAGTCATAAGTCATCAATGCTACAGTAGTCGAGTTGAAACTAAAACTGAATGCATTAGCTGAAAATGATTAGGTACAAGGAACATAGTTCGCGATTTTTATGTCAGCTCTTGCAAACCCATAATCTATTTTTCAAGATGCTTTTTTCGTGCTGTATGTGTGAAGAAAGACTATTTTTACTCATCAATTTGAGGCATAAAACACAAAAAATGACTAATTGATTTCTCCTTTAGAAACTTGATGTAAAGTTTTTATACGTGTATAACAGGTAACATATTATTTTATTTGCAGAATTGGTACCATTGAATCATGCTAGGAATACTTAAATTAAAAATAGGCTGACTCATATACTGTTGCGGTTGGATGTTGGATGATTGAATAGCAATACTAGACTAACATCATGAAAAGGTAAATTGTAGATCCATGATCCATACTATTGGATTCATATCATCAAGCAATTACAATGGAAACAAATGGTTCATGTTTTATATCTAACTTTCACTCATTCAACTGCTGAGCAGAGCAATTCGGCATCCTAGTTCCATAGCCACAGCTTGTTAAAACGAAATGACTCATAGATTCAAGAGAAAATTACCCAAACTGCAGCGTCGCTACTCACTTGAATTAGGATTCCACCAAGAAAAATGGATAAATAATATACATGCACCTTGATTCCACCAAATCCAATAGTGTGATGAGGAGTGTAAAAATTATATGACACAACAGAACCGTTACCCTAACATCTTGTTTTTTTCACTTGTTGAGCATGACATGTAGCACTCACCATGTAACAATTGAAATACAGGTAACAAGTAATGATTAATTAGCTACCCATCTATCTATCAAATCTATCAAATGTAAGCTCAACAAATTGTTACCTTAATAGGTGGTTTATTTAGCCAGAAACTGAGCTAACTGGGCTGCATCGATGGCAAAGAGTTAGATACCAATGATGCCAATACCAATTTTGAATTTTTGAAAGCATATAATATCACATTCATAAGTGCCACATTCAAAGATCATTTTTTATCAATATTCCGTAGCTATCAAGGTGAATGTTTTTAGTGTGGTTTCATGATATTCAACTTGAACGCACCTCTCTTATAGCTAATTTGATTTTCAACTTTTTTTCAACAAGTCTCCAGAAAAAAAGAAAGGAGTATCCATGAACTTTTGCCTTCGCCCCTTATTGCAAATTACAATCACTTCTACCACATCACATCTTTCAGTAGCATGCATTCATTCCACAAGTGCTGAGGAAAAGGGAGACGCGACGCACTTAAAGGTTAAATCAGTCTACCGAGGAAAGAACAGTCAACTGGTGAGTGACAAGCCAGACAGTCCTTCCTTTCCAGAACTCAAGCGTACAAATAATTATGATCAGAAGAAATAGCACGCAGTCCAGAGACTTAAGATGGTTGTATAGTCTATGAAACAAATTTGCGTTTGCGAAAGGTGATAAACTGCTCTTTCAGATTGTGATAGTTTTTATAAACCCATGAGCGCAGTGTCACAATTTCATGAAGTTTCATGGTAAAATGTCGTCGAAGATTTCAACTTTATTTCTACCATAAAACGCAGCATTCATGATTTTGTGACCTTAATAATTTGTTTACAAATAAAGCGAATAGCTAATTGCATTCCTTTCAGATCATTTATCATACATTCTGAACAATAAATTCAAAAACATATTTGTGCATCAGTGGAATGTAATGTTCATCGGTAAAAATTCATTCCAGGAAAAGAACAACGTGTAACTCTCCTCTTAAAATCTCAAGTTGCCCCAAATTGTTGAAATAAAGGGCATTATATGCATACAATCATAGACATTTGTTTGTTCTTTCCCTTTGCTTTCTTCGATCGTAAAGGGGCATGAGATGGTTGAGAGATCAATCTCGTGCGTATACATATCTGTTAGTCTTTTTGTCAATATTATCTTGGCTGAATTGGCCGATGACCGTTGTTGTTAATATAATATTTAGTTAGATATAACAAAAACCCATTCATTTACATAGATCATTGTCCCGTATGGCATGCCAATAATGTGTAATGAAAAATGCTGGAGTGGGCTGTGAACAAGAATAATTGATAAGGATGTCAAGTGACGCTATAACCTCCACATTAGTTTTGATCCCAAATCATCAAAGGAAACAGACAACTGCGCCTCTACGGTAACAATGTTTTTTCATAGTTTCTGCTCTGCACTGTCTTACCTGACTCAATTATTTCCTTGTTTACGCTAATGATTCATAGATGAATGGCTCAGGTGCGTTTCAAGTCTTTAGAACCAACTTGCATTGAACCAGCAACTTTCTTTTATGTTGCTCAAATATGCAAGAGAAACATGTATATTATATTGACTTTCACCTTTCACTTTGTTGAAGACCCAAATATTGCAATTTTTTAATTAGAATTAATCAATAAGATATAGATTATCTAAACAAACTATGTTGCCCATTACTGGTCTTACATTTAATTCCTGTTGCAGGCATATATTATGCATCCTTTCCACATAGAGATAACCTTAAACACTGAAATTTAATGTTTCTTGAATACTGGTCACGCAAAATATATTGAGCTAGTTAATAGTTTAAACGTAAGAGTTTTTTTGTTTTGTGAGTTACAATATCAAACAAAATCGATGAGTTTTAGTGGCATTTTCATACTCGTCTACCCGTCGTATGCAGAAGAAACCAGTCTCCTTGAGAGAGTCAGAGTGGGTCTGAGTCTTCTATTCAAAGAAAAAGGAAGGTATAGTTCACGTTACCTGTGTATCAAACTAACTAAATCATTCCACTCATCCGCTCCAAGGTTCTAACAGAAAAATGACACCTGTAAATATACATATAATATGTATGTCCACATTGCTTTCTAAATGCTTATGTAGATATGAACTTTTAACTTTCGGATTTAATACTCATATAGCTTATAACTTATAACTCTACAGCCGTGTTAATATCCAAAATGTCGATTTGTGTCAGATTTGTGGTTTTATAAGTTTTTTCGCAACAGCGATAAGACAATGCCACACTGTCCCGGCTTCTCTAGACAACAGCTACTTTCACAAAGTGTATGTAATGTGCGTCTTGTAAAAGCATCTTTGAAGTGAAACCCCTACCTTGTCAAAACCAGAAACCTCCATGAGTGTCTTTGTGCGTAGATACAGTGACCACACAACAAAGAAGTTCTGGTAGTTTGAAGTGGTTGTGGGTGATACTGGCATCCTTGTGACAGATTGGAAGCGAAGAATTATGTACTTCAAGCCCTAAATATCATATTATATCACACATGCATTTGGTGATACAGGAGGAGCGTGGTAACACTAATATTTTCTTTTGTGAAACCGAACTACTCGTCCAAGCATCTTTGGAAGCTCATGCATGATCAAAACTGATGTTTCATAAAAAATAAACGAGTAAGCTCAAACGCTTCTATGAATAGACTAGATACATAACGCATTGCAAGTAGGCTAAAAATCTTCAAACAGCCAAAATAGCAGATTTTTTATGCATGCATAGTGCAAAATAACAACGTTTACTAAAGTAGGATTCCAGTGAGTAGCGAAATGGAAATTTAATAACGATTCCAACAAACGTAAAATAACAGTCAAACATGAAAACTTTAGAAAATATAGAATTTAAGGTCTATGTTTATTCTGCAAGTTTTCGTTTTTTCTTGGCACGTTCCACAAACGGGTCTTTCTCAAGTACACTTATATCTGCAAGTTTTTTCTGCGTTTGGACTTCAGTGAGAATGTGGAGTACTTTCCTCTCTAAAACATGTAAGCTTCTCATTAGTATTTAATTAAAGTGATAAATTATACAATATTACATTTTTCAATCAAGCAAGCATACCATCGATCTTCATTTCAGTTAGCTTGTCCCTGATATACGATTCAATATTTGTCAAAAACTGAATATCTCTTGGTGGAACAATAAACATTAGAGCTAATCCTTTTTGAGTATGACGACCAGTTCTGCCGACGCGATGGACGTAATCCTCAGGCATAGGTACAGAATAATTCACGATTAAGTCAACTGTTTTGATATCCAGACCTATTAAAAATCAAAGTAAACGAATTAATTTCCCAAAGGCTAGAGCAATCTAAGTAAGCTGACATTTTCATAATTTACATAATTTTATAATGCTGAAATAAAAATCTTCTAACCTCTACTGGCAACATCAGTGGCTACTAAGGTAGTGACCTGACTCGATTTAAAATCTGAGAGCGCTTTCAGTCGAGATTTTTGATCCATGTTTGAATGTAATGAAACATTTGAAAATCCCATCGTCGTTAAAAGGATTGACAATACTTGGCATTCACTGCAATGAAAAAACGCAGAAATTGTAAAAATACAGTATTTGAAGAGATTATGCGCGATGGTAGTTGATATCACTGTGTTTAGAAAATCATATTACCGACAAGTAGTAGCAAATATTATCATAGAGCGAATGTTCGGAGGAGAATTATCATCTCTAATGGATCGAAGTAATTCCATCATGTATCCATCCTTAAAATCCCTGGGACATGTTATGTACTTTTGAACCAAATTTTGTTTCCAGAGAAGCGGCTTCTCAGATTCATCCCCAATATTCTCTGTCGACATAATTTCGGATGCTGAGGTGTCTTCATTTTGATAGTTGTATACAAAAGGCTGTAAAAAAGGTGATAAACTAGTTTCATAAAATTTCTATTTATGCAGCATTGTAACTTCTTTGAAATTACTGATTAAAAATAGAGTTACCTCATCTGATTTCCCCGAATATTCTTTTAACAAGTTTTTCATCATGTTGTGGTCGGCAATGGTTGCACTAAAAAATAAGGTCTGTTTGTTCTTTGGCATGATAGACTTGATGGCTTGTAATTGCTCGTCAAACTGTTGATGGAGAAGGCGATCCGCTTCGTCCAAAACGAGAAATCGCAGATTCTTGAACACTCGTTTCACCTCATCCCCGCCATTTTCTATCAAATCCACTAGCCTGTTCATAAAATCAAAGATGTTACGGTTGACAGTACATGGGACAATGTGGTTACAACAGCCTGTTTCGACAGCAGTCAGACGTACGGTTCAATATAAAAATGTTGCTTGAAAAACTGCAAACATAGTTTACCTTCCAGGAGTGGCAACCACAAAATGTGGTCTTCTAACAACTTCTAAAGCCTGAGTTTGATAATCCACTCCACCGGTAACGATTGACACTTTGCAGGAACTGCCTCCGAGAAAGCTAAACTGATCTTTGATCTGATGTCCAAGTTCTCTCGTTGGAGTTAAAACAAGTCCATACACTCCATGCGGATCCTTGCTCCATTTCTGGACCATAGGTATAGCAAAAGCCATGGTTTTCCCGGAACCGGTGGGTGCCTGAGCTATGCAATTTTTTCCTCTAATAATTTCTGGAATACATGCTGCTTGTACTTTCGTCGGTTTAGAAATCTCTGAAATTGAAAGCATATCATAATGCATACTTAACGCAACGCAAGATAATGATGAATACGACAAGCAGTCACCTCTGTACTGTCAATATATAGTTGACAAGTCACAATTCGACATAAAAAATCTAGAAACTAGAAACTTACTAATTTCCTCTTTGATCCTTTTCAACAAATTCGGAGTGAGACCAAAAGCCTCAAAATTCTTCGGAGCTTCTGAACCTGACATGTTTCTCATCTCATTTAAAAATCGTATTTAAAGTGAAATTTCAACCAATTAAAGTAACTTTGCTGCTCAAAAACTAATTTAAATGACTATTAAAAACAGCTCACTAGTCTCTCTACACAACTTTCCTCATTCAAACCTCAAACAAGACATGATTAAACGAAAGCTTTGAAAACATTATTCAATTCAGATGCAATGCACATTTAATTATCTTTGTCAATATTAATCCATAGAACAACACTTCACATCAGTCATTATTCACCACTTCACATTGCAAACATGTGCTCATGTAAATGTTGATACTTTCATTCTGCAGTCAGCAGATATCCCGCGCTATCATCGGGGCACTCTCAGAACTCAATCCATTTCAGGTCTCAAATGGCACAAAAAGCGTTTCAGGAGTTGAGGCCCATTTACTTACGACTGATAACCAAACCAAACCTGCCTTTCAGAAAGCAATTTATTGAGACGGAATGGGGCACAGCACAGCGGTTAATGCAAAGCTGTCGACTTTGTTGAGTTTGCTATGCTTTAATTATCCGGCAAACATGCAATCTGTCATAGGTGGCCACCTACTGGGAATACAGCGAAGCACGTGGAATTAGGACGGGAAAATGCGGAATGTGAGATTTCTTCGGCAGCATGCCTTCGTTTAGCTGTCTATCTATACGGCATTGCAGCGAGAAATTATGTGTACACATCTTTCCAAATCTTGAGAGTTGTCGATCTGTGGTTCACAGTTTTTTAACTGTTTGGAGGAGTTAATTTTTTGCCAAAAGTGGGAACCGTTAACTAAAACAGCCGCCAAGCTGGAGAAAATGACAGCAGGAGCGCAAAGCGTTCAAGTCTTCGGGAGAAAGGTGAGGTTTCCTGTTAAAAATTATGTGTTTTTAAATCCAGCGTTAATGGGAGGTTACCGGTGGGTGTCATGTGTCATACATCATGTTTATTGTAAATTAATTTGAAGTTAAGTTTATTCGAAGATAGTGATGAAGTCTTGTCTGCTATGTAATGAAGACATGCAGTTAATAATGGCGAAATTAATAGCTGAAATTTATATTTTTGGAAATAGAAAACCGCCACTGCAGTCGCTCACTGCAAGAGTGGCTCAGGTCTCCTGAAGGTCAATGGACGTCCTTTGGAACTTATCGAGCCCAGGATTCTTCAGTTTAAGCTTATGGAACCCATTCTTCTTCTGGGAAAGGTAGTGTAGCAAATTATCTTATCATGTAAATTACACTTCATTTGGCTGCTATGGCGATTTAAATCATTCTTCTGTCAGTACTTCCTTCCAGTGCAAATACATGGTTCATAAAGTAAAATCTCAAGTTACATGTGTTTAATTTATAATTACTTTATTTTGTATTTGCAGGAGCGCTTCCAAGATGTTGACATCAGAGTACGAGTGAAAGGGGGTGGTCATGTAGCTCAGATTTACGCGATTCGTCAGGCAGTTTCTAAGGCTCTCGTTGCATACTATCAGAAATGTAGGTCAAATAGTCAAATGATGGATTTAATATTATGCAATCAATTTAAGCTGTCTTGCTTGTAGTCACAGATTCGAAATCGCTTGCAGTTAAAAATGTAATGAATGGTTGTTTGGCCCTTGTTACTGTAGTTGTGGACGAAGCGAGTAAGAAAGAGATCAAGGATATCCTAGCCCAGTATGACAAGAGTCTTTTGGTTGCCGATCCCCGACGATGTGAACCCAAGAAGTTTGGAGGTCCAGGAGCCCGAGCCCGCTACCAGAAATCCTATCGTTAATTTTATTACTCCTCCATTTTGTATGTTGGTGGAAATCATGCCAATAAAATAATATTCGTCAATATTTTCTCTAATATCTAGTTCGTCATTATAGTCCTTCTTTAGCCAAACGTATTGTTTATGTATTTATTCAAAATGATCTCTTGATCGCTTTGCCTATATGCTATGCTGGCGACAAATTGACAAAATCCAATCATTTACATTCTCAAGCCTCGATTTTCATGTATACTGTTAAGTAACAAGTGTTTGCATGGTACAAGCTTGTAGGCGGAGTGAAAGTTGCATATTAAATTTCTAATTAGTCAATTTCTAGTCGTTATTACGGAATTAGACACGCACTTCTGGCAGGGAAGAGGAACTGATATGATACATCATACTGATTATGCACCAAGCCCTATCATATTGCACTCATCTCACCCCACCGCATTCTTTAATAGATTATGATGTCTAATGTCGGGATATTTTACTTGCGACTTGCGCAAGGCCGCTTGTGGTGTTATAGTTTTGGGTTAGGTCTTGGATCTCTTGTCATTGCTCTATTTCTTCGGTGTCTTGGGACATATTTTGATTTTGCAATTGCATAAATGAAGATATCTCATATAATGTCATATAATGTCACTATGAGAGGCCAAGAAAGCGTAAAAATAGGCACAACATTGCGTACTGTGTAGGCGGATTAGTGTAAACAAACCATTATCAAGACTAGTGTTCAAACTTTCGAATTATCTCATAAAACCTGGAAGTGGGACAGTGGATGTTAATATCTAATTTATGCTTGCCCAAATTACCATAATTTTAAATCATTTAGCTGATCGAATTATGGAGTAATAATAAGTAATGACAGTATATCCTGAAAAATAGACATCATTCATGGTGGTATTTTTTAAATGAGCATGAGTTTTAGCAAACTAAAAGCGAAGAGAAAATTACTAACAGCTACACCGCCATGTCCACTGCACTTTGGGATTGCAATTTGTACGTGTGTGCGAATCCTCTATTTTTTCTCACTAGCAACTCAGATTCGACTCACGCCAATGCACTTAAATTAGCAGAAAAATAATGAAATTAGCCTTTGATTTACATCCGTTCTTGCGTTCCATCATGAAAATGTGAGCATTAGCCATTTCATTGTTGAAGCATTCTTCGAGCATGTTCAGCTTTTACCAAGAAAAATCATTCTACGATTTTACGACCTTTTTCGCAGGCATGAATTTATATTCTCTTAAGTGGTCAATGAATATCCTTCGTTTACTGAATTTTACGACTGCGATTAATGCGTAACATTTTAAATTGAATAGCTTCTTCTTTAAATTGCTTGGCTAATGAAAAAGCACACACATGATGTAATGCTTAGACCACCTTTACAAGTAAAATTGAAGAAATGATGAAATTCCAGTGTTAAAGGATGCAGAAAGGGAAAATTCATGCGTGAAAACATAAAAAGCAATAATAAACTCCGGAGATTTTCTTGAAGAACCCGATTTGAATATTTTGAAGGGTTCTCACACTCCTATGGCCTCGTTTGTTTACTTGGCGTGATCAACAGGGGGTCCTTTTCCTCTTTTAATTAAATTATGCAATTGTAATGCAAATTTCTCCTGATTCTGGGATGGCTAATAAAAACTGAAGTAGCTTTTTATTAATGGAGTGGATGTGAGCATTCTAAAAATACCACCAGTAAAAAAGTGTGAATTTCACACTGAAATAATTTATGTCTACGCTAAAAGTACAAGCGCTTCATATTGATACATGATACACAATAATTTACATAACAATTCCTATAATCACATCAGTTAAACGGTTTTACGATCTTCTTCCAACTAATAAAAAATACAATTGCAAATTTGCGTTATTTGTGTTTTCGTATGGTTCGTGGTTCATGCCAGATTTTTCGTATTTAATTCGATAGGGTTAAAGTAAAAGTAAACACCAATTCCCAAGCCAACGCCGCCAACACACCAATGAACAAATCTAGAATTCAATGGAATTTTCACTCCTTCGGTTTATGCGACTATTGTCACCTTCAACAACGACTATACTGACTAAAGAGACTACACGACCAGCACATTTGCAATGAGTGCTGTGCATGCACAAAAATCTTACCTCGAAAAATCTATATGCTTTAAATATTACACACAACTTGGATTACATTGACAATTAAAACAATCATGTTGAGTAGGTCTGCCTCAATTCTTTTGATCTAATTACTATGCTGTTTGCTAGATACGCACAAAAAGCCATTCAAAATGTAAAAAAAACTGTATTCAAGAAAGCCACAAAAGGTTCATGGTTCTTGCATGTTTTCATATAAATGAAATGCGTTGTTTCTTGAATCTTTTTTGGATTAGATTACTCCGCACAATATATTATGCTCTTTACATTACAACAGTTTGATATAATTTCAACCTATTACATATTTACCTCGGTCACGTCGACTTGGGAATGTTGTAGGATCTACAAGCATATAATATGTAGAATCTTCTATAAATGTCTTTAGAAACCGTAAACTCGGATCAAGAGGCAGGAA
The DNA here is from genome assembly GCA_034700605.1 of Willowsia nigromaculata. NCBI lineage: Eukaryota > Metazoa > Arthropoda > Collembola > Entomobryomorpha > Entomobryidae > Willowsia > Willowsia nigromaculata. The sequence continues at coordinate 41,931 of JAQIXX010000130.1, read as the reverse complement.
AGATCTAATAGCATATTTTTCACTGCACTCTTGACAATACAAACCTACAAAGTTTTAACGCGCAGCTAGTACAAGTATAAAAACAAGGTTTTGATTACCACTTAATAATGTGTATAGCACCGTTCCATCCGCCACTTTACGCTGTCCGCATTCCGGAGTGATTCCCTCCATTTTGTAATTTACCATTTAATGTTTCAAACGATAGAGCAGGAACATCAAGCAAGCTTACCATAAAGCACACAAGGAATAATAAGATTGGCATTTGAAGTCGTTATAAAAAAAACTAGACGATTTTTCAACATGCTAACCACAAGAGGAACAGAAGTAAGCACCAATTTTTCTTATTGCATCCTCCACCTCAGCATATTATATCGCCTCCTCTCCCTCTGACTCCTGTGCTGAATCCGAGACCATGCTTTTCGACAAAGTGAATAAACTCGTCGAAAAAAGAAACGGAATCAAATGCATTTTCTCTCCCTCTCTCAACAGCATTTTCCTACAACGGCCTTATAAAAAATATGTAGATTATTATTTTTGAAACTTTTGAGTCATCTGCGTTGCGTTGTACACACACAGTCGTCATCGTCATAACAAATATTTACAGCAGTTTAATGAGCATCATCCCAATCTTTTTTTCATTCACATTCCTTTCTTTTGAAAATAAAAACATTTAATAAAAATACATACTTAAAATTTTCAAGTCCCTCTCTCTTTTTACCATCTTATCTATTACGCTTCAACTCAGCTTCTATTTTAAAGGCCCTTTACTAACAAGCTGACCTGTCCTGTTACTCGTTTCTTCTCCTTCTGACTTTTTTTTCACTCCTCGTGAGAAATTATCATCAAAATTTCAGGAAAGAGGATTCTTTTTTCAGTATTTTTGTGCATCAAGAAAAAAAGCTGAATGAATGAAGCGAGTAAAGTATATTCTCAATTTTAAACTTTATTTCAATAAATACGCGTCTCAAGTCTCAGCCTAACCAACATGTCGTGTGTGCGCGTCTCTCTGACAAATGCATAGATAATCACAGAAGAATCACACCAGTGGTTTGGTTTGATCGCTCTGCATTCTCTAATATTCTGTATCATCACCATGATGATTTTTTTTCAATTCAAATAGAAAAAACGTGTGCTCCTAGTACTAAAGCAATGAAGAATCATGCAAAAATTGCGTTCCCGTAACGTTAAATTAAATCTTATTACTTATGCATGTTCTCACCAGCAGCAGCAGTCCCAGCAGCGTCGAGCACGCCACATTAAAAGTCAGTCAGTCTGTTAGTCGAGCGACAACGAAGACACCAAGAAAGCTTAGAGAAACGACCAAAGACATAGACACACAGGAAGACTGAGAACCAAAGAAAAGGGTTGCACCTCTTCAGCAACATTAGTCAGTAATCTGCAATCACTTCTCGCGGTAAGACGATGCGAGGATCCTCCATCCTCCTCAGAACTAACGTGTGTAGTGTGAAGATAAAATACATTCATAAAATATCAACTACCTAGACAAACAAATAGAAGCCAACAAAGGGGAAATGCAATAGAGCGTTTTTTTGCAGGGGAAAAAACCTCTGAGGTTGTTGTGTTTGCATTTGGCTTTTTCGTTGAGACTCTGGTTCCGTTCTTGAAGAAGAGTTTTTTATTTTATTTTGTGCTAAAAAAAAGTTTTTTTTTCTTTTGCACTTTTTGAGATGCACATGTGGCTCAACAACATCATCGTGTTGTCGTGATCGTGCCCGTTTTTTTGAAACTAGTAAACGTAGCTGTTGTTAAAGAGAGGGGGAAGAATTAGTTGACAATAAAAAATAAGAACAAAGTCGTCGTTTTGCATTTTTGTTTGTTACCCTCTTTTTGAAACTGTTTTTTTGAAGGGGAAAAAGTACGTGTGAAGTATAGAGCCTTCGATTTTGCAGGAAAGGAAATAATTGTCAACTGTAAAGTTGAATTGGTGGTGGTGGTGGTGCATGTTTCAACATCCCATCATTTTCCAGGGAAAAAAAGTAAGTATCTAGTTGATTTTCTATATTGCTAATTACAAATAATGCTCAAATTTCGGTTAAATTCACATCACATGTAAAACTTACGAAACCAAGCCAGTATTGTCTGGATGCATATTATTGCATATTACATGAAAGCATTTTTTAAAGCTCATTTGTCCATGAAACGTTTTGACTTTGAAAAATCGTTTAAAGATCAATGCTTATAGATTTTGAAGAGAAAGCATTCACTTATATTTTGTCTTGCCAACTTGCAACAATGTTCGTTACAGCAAACGAGCAAACTATAATCACGTTTTATGCACGGATGCAGTATTCATAAAAATTAGGATTCCCTGAGTACCAATTTTACAATCAGAGCATCTAAAATGTTTTTAGTTTTTCTTGTTTGTATGCATCATTTGTGGACTATAGGGGCGATAAGTGGAAAATCCTTGGCATCATTTTCGGTGTAGAGAGAATTTTGCACAGAAGGATCATCATAGATCATTTAGTTGTTGTTGTGTGTACGCGCAGTGGTGGTGGTGGTGGCACCAACAACATCAACCAGTTGTGCTTTGAATCTCTAATAGAAGAAAATCTAGAAATAGGCAGATAGATAGTGTGAAACCCTATTAAAAGAAATGGAACGCTGATATTATTAAAAACGAAGTTTATCTTCATGTAACCTCCGCACCGAAACTAAAAACTTCATGGTCAATCGGTCGGCGGCACTGCTTGCTTGCCATATTCGTTTTCATATTGACTGTCGTTCTAATAGTCGCGTTTGGCTTTCACTAGCCTTGATTTTTTATTGCAGGGTTTAAATAGTGTGTTGTTGCTAATTAGACAGAGGAATTATATTGTCGCTTAAGTCGCTGTATCCCACATCATCTCACAATGCGATGCGTGTGCATTAGCATAAACCAATAAAAAAATTTGCAAGTACTTAAAACAGCATGCTAGGATGTAAGCTAATGGCATATAACAATGCAATGGGTCTTGAACTCTCTTTGTCGACAAAAAAATGTCATCTGCCTGTGACAAAAAGGTAACTTGAAAATGAATGCTATTTTTTGATGAGAGACCAAACTGCCAAGTACATAACGACATCTTTACATGTGCAAATTAAAGGGTTGTAATGCCAATGCACTCTTACTCTTCTCACATAATAAATTGTAGCATTCATTTCAAAATTCTCCTCCATGAGGTTGGATTATTACAATTGCAAATTGCATGAAAACGATTAACGACTTTATGTCGTGCCTTTCTACTCTTCATGCAATTTTCAGTGTTATAAAACCTATTTTTAAAATTCTAGTGGATCTGCTAGTCTAGCTAGAGTCCGTCATATAACTTTCAAAGTGACATTCACCCTTTTAAAAATCTCATTCTAAAGCATATAATCTAATTTTATTATTTGTCCTCTCTTCATCGTAAAAACCGATTGCTGCTGCTGTGATGCATACCCAAGTGGCAATGGAATTCGTCAACGTCAAATAAATGGCCCGTCAAATTGCTACTGGAAGGAAAGGAGGTGGAAGTTTAATAAAATTTAGTCTTTTATGCTTCATCTTGGCTTTGGTTGAGAATTCCTTCTCCTCCTACTTCGTACTTTTATTAAATGTACCGTTCTTTAATATTGGCGACCATGCTTTTGTAATAGTAATGATAGGTTAGTTAAGGGAAAGATAAAATGACGAGACCTACACCTAAGAAAGTTGTTAATCTGACCTAAAATCAGGGCAAAATATCATCAGTATCGTCAATAATCGGTCAGCCCATCGGCACATTAGCGATTTGACATATCAGCATATAAAACGTATACAATTCTACAACGCATCAACGCAAATTCAATCCTGCATAATCTCAGGTTTTGCTGTCTTTGTATTCATTTTTACTATTACTCATCACTGCACAAAGTTCCAAAATATCGAGATATACTTGACTTAATTATAATGACCATACAATGCAAGCATTAAATACAAAAATTGATACAGATATGCATACAATAGAGCAACCTATATAAAAGCGCAGATGTGCCTCTTTAAATTGTAAATTCACAAACGAAAAAACCTGCCTTCTCTGATACCTATATACACTATCATCATCATAATAATAATAATAATACAAATAATGCCTAATCTGATTAATTCCTTGGCACTTCCTATCCTTTTTGCCTGTCTGATGATGATGATTTGATGATGCACTGCTATAGCTCACACACAAAGACGCGATGAGTTGCAAACGACTGTGAAACAAATCGTCTCACTTTTCTCTCTGATTCTCTTTTTCTTGTAAATGCGTCCATATTACAAGCTAGTTACCACATAAATGCAACAAGACCGACAGCAGACCACCATTCTGGGTCGTTCTCCTTTCTTCGTCGTCGACACTTCATCATGACATGCAAACAATCAGAGAGAATTATTATTCAGCACATTATTTTATCGCGTACACTGATTACTATTATTTATGTTATCTGTTTTAAATGTGTACGTGTGTACACAGCTACCTACTTACAAGCCTATATAGTCAATAGGACTTTCTTAACAGCCAGTCATCATTATCTCAGTGAGTACGGCCGTTTTCGTAATAATAATGGCAACAATAGCAACAGCTTGTTACTGCAGCTGAATATAACAATCTGTAAAGGTGTGCTAATAAAACACCGGCAGTAATACATAAATACTTATTAGCTATCGGCTGGGATGATGATTTTTTGAAAAGAAAAAAAAAACGATACTTAAGATATTCATGGTCGTGTCTCATCTTGTATTTGAGTCATCTCCAACCACTGATTAGTAGTGAGGAGGAGGAGGATGATTCGATTGTAGTGTGTGCCGTCTTCTTGTAGTAGGCTAAAATGCTGATATTCTTCTGCTGCCAATTATATTATCATTCTATTTTATGTTTCTTTTGCACCTTACTTGGGCAAGTGCAATGAGATTGCATAAAAAAGCATAACAAGACCAGTGATGATGATAATGATAAGATGGGGAGGTGGTGGTGGTGGTATTACAGGTAAACAATTATTATGCCATCAAACACCTCTAGCATGCAATATATATGCATGCATCATGCATCTCGTTTATTTAAAATGTTGCAGCAGCCGCAGCGTGTGCATAATTTGTTGTAGGCAGATTTTGTAATTGAAATCGGGATTTTCATGCAAATAAATCTCTCTTCTGCATAATTAATTGTTTGTTGTTGATATGATTGTGTGTAACAACTATATAATGATATGTACGTTTATGATGAGTAATTTAAACCCAAGTTTTCTATTAAAAAGAGGAGCTTCCAGAGAGGTGAGAAAAAATATGTTGGTGTGTCCTACATGCGATATATGACAAGACAGTGACGACGAACAGCACCGCATGTGTCCTCCTTGTTCTCCTCCCCCGATTCATTTCGAGGCTGTGAAAATAAAGAATAGGGATTCATAAAGGATTAAAAATTAAAATATCACATAAAATTCAAAGTGAATCTCTTACTATCGATTCATGTGTGTCACTCATTATCAGCTATATACAAGCTGCAAAAGTATTTATAAGAATCATGTATGCATCCGCCTATGTATATAGCTATTGAATGCATATTATAGAGCTTTTTCATCTTGAAAAATCGGTTTCGACAGATGGCTTCTAACGAAAACTGAAATCACATTAAAACGAGCAGTCAAACACGCTGAAATGAAGTCGTAGTCATAACTCAGAAAATATTGAGGATTGACTTGCAGAGGTGTTTCACAGCATCCTCTCAGCATATTATAGCATTCTGCGGATGAAGCGATGCAGAAGTGAGTAAATAGCAAAACGGAGAGAAATACTAGGTCAGAGAATAGAGATAAAAATGAAGTTGAAAGTAAGACTGAAAAGACAAGGAATTATTGTTGTAATAATATGTGCGCTCTGCATTACTACCATCGCACATAAAAAGTCTCTTTCAGTACAAGCCAAGCATCAACGCCAACTAGGCACTGTGGTTTATTATGGAACGCTCAACGGTGGTGGTGGTGGTGGATTGGATATATGCTTCATAATGATTATTGTGATGATGATGATGATTACACTTAAAATTTATGACAGCGTTTATAGCATAAACTCTTTGCTAATATTTGCAACACGGCATAACACTTACTAAGTAAGCTTATTCTTGACGTTTTCATTAATGAATAGAGAGGTAAATAGTAGGAGGATGAGTTATATTTTGCACGGTAAAAAAGGATTTGCACACGCAACTTCCAACTGACCCTTCATAAAAACCGTAGTTTAGAGTTGATGTGAGTGGAAACTGTAAAAAATAGTAAACAAATAAAACGTGAAAGCAAACTTTAGAAAACATGCTAGTTTTTACACTCACCTTTTGCGATTATCCACGCTACTACTGACACTAAAAAAAACTGTCACATGCATAAAAATGTAAATAGTTTACTTTTAAAAGTAATTTATTTATTTGAAAGATCCAAAGCAAAAAGGAGCATTAGCATTACATTACCTCAGATTTGTATTGAGAATAGTTAAGAATTTGCGTTCACTTTTTGGACACGGTACTATTTAGTTACCCTGTATTCATATTCTAGTAGGGTATTATGGGCAGAATGATTAAAAAGTGAATTTTGAGTCCTTATTTTGTGAAACGAGCATGTGAAATGGGATTACATGTGCAGGTGGAAAGGGTTTCTAACATCGAATTGTTTCGGTGGGAGATCATTACTATTTTCATTTCATCGTAAAAGTAGATCCCCTCTTATTGAACTATTTGACAAAGGAACGTAATGTGAAGGACTGAAATTTTCTTCGGTTAGTTAACATCAATGGTAACATTTAGTTTTTATCCTCTCACTAATGACACGTCTTTTCAATTTTTCATGGATTTCATTTTTCATAACCACCCAGAGTTTTGTAGCCCTTCTTACAAACAAATAAAATCCGCAGCTTAAACGTGTGAAGTAAAAAGTTCAAATCTGTCATAAGATGCTTTCATAGGAAGTTGGTATTCCGTGTGGTGGACAGGACAACTGTTTTTGACTCTGTGATTTTCAAAATCTACAAAAATGCAACAAGCAGGGAAACAAACAATACAGATCAAAATGGAGAAAATATTATGAAAAGGATTACCAGTCATTTCACAATATCAAGTGTATAATGTTTGGTCTCTTTATACCTACATTATTATCTGCAAACCTTCATCATTTCATCTACATAATAAATAATTGAGAATGGTTCAACAAGTTCACAAATTAAAAAAGTTTCTTTTCAACTGCCTGTCAGAAACTTTTGTGGTAATAAAATTTGGTCTTATGGTTTTTTTTCTTTATGACTTTTTTGTTGCGTTGCCTGTTGAATGCTAAAAAGCTCTAGTCTACTTCTTCCCTCTACTATCTAGCTAGTCTGCCCAAAATTCTGCAGAGATTCAGTGAAGTGAGGGTGGTTTGATTTTATAAATTATCTGTCATATTTTTTATTAGAATCATGCAAATGTCAGCCATGTCAACACTCAACACCCGCAATTGCCTTTAAGAGATTTTAGTGCTCTATAAGAGTGAGTGCTTCGCAACTACTTGCTTTTTTCGCTTGAATGTTGTGCTTCTTATATCAAATCCCGTTTTCTTTCCATTGTTATGAATTTTTATGTGTGCGAGAGGAGAGGTGGTGATGATGAGGATGAGGTTTTGTTGTGTCAGGTTACTCGTTTCTTATTATTAATATTTTTTTGTATTCCAACCTCACCCAAAAAAGAGAGAAGATACATAATATTATAATAAGAGACCATTTTCAGACAAAAACGATATAGCCATGTTATTATGATAAAATACATGGTCAAAAATATATATTATGAGCTTCCTCTTTGTTCACTCAGTCTTGGGCAGGGACACACCAGGCCAGACCAGGCAAAGGATTTATGTACAAGTTAAGAAGAAGAAGACGAAGCAGAGAATTATTATTGCCATTGCCACACGTACGTCAAGAAGCATTACTGCTTATTAGTACTTAGGGAAAGATAAATAATATAAAAAATGAATAAAAACGTGGATGAAGACTTAATGGTTTCACCTTTTCCTTCGATATCAATTTAATTTTCGTCTTTTTTTCTCTTTTTTTTTGTCTCTTGGATTGCATTTGGTGTGTATATTCATAGGTGTACTATATTGTATATTTATTTACTCTGCCAAATACCAAGACAGTAGCAAATGGGAAGGGAATCTAGAGGGAGAAGAAAAATCAATGAAAGGAAAGAGGTGAAGCACACACAAAAAAGTGTGTGTCTGTTTACTACTCGTTCTTTGGCTAAATGTTAATCTTATTACTGATATGCTTACTTTCATCTTACAATCTAGCCAGAGACATATAGAATGAAACAAACATGATATTTGGTTTTGTTGCAGTGTAGATGTTTATTGTTTAGTGGTTGTTGTTGAAGTTGTTGATGCAATAATGTAGTGCAAAACAAGGGATACAAAAATGATTTAATTTGATTGTGTTATGCACTTCAGCATAGGAAATGGAAATGTCAATAATAATCTTGCCATTATCGATTTTTCTTTATAAGTAGGCATTTAAGTATTCCCCAGCTACTGCATAAATAATGTTAAGAAGTATGTGATGTGTGGAACAACTATCAAACTTGTAGGGTCGTCGTCTTACAGTAATTGCTCGGTTTTGGTGAGAAATATTAACAAAAACTGGTAGATTTGCGGAACAACGGTCTGAGCAATTCCGAGTAATATATATTCCAGTTCAATTAGCAGAAGAATGAGCATTATATTTATATGACTTACCCCAGCACAGATAAATTAAGAAGCAATTGGGTTTATTACAAGTACTCGTTTGCCCTGACAATGAAAACCTCCGACATTTAAAAAAAATTCTAGATTACAATGCAGTTAATTTTAAACTCTCAAAAGTTAAGTTATATGTGCACATTGAAAAAGAACCCAAACTGGTTTTTTCTTTGTCTATTTTCTTTCTTCATACCCGTTGTCATACCTCTCTTTCAACTTTAGTCACTTCCTTCAGGGTTTGGCAGGTTTATAAAGTTTCATCTTTCCTACTCTTCTTGTACTGTAATAAAAATAATAAAATCTAGAGAGGAAATGATCATGATAACTTTACTAATTCCATGTCCGTTATTTCCATTGTTATTGCACGTTCAAATAAAATTCAAAGAGGTTAGCCAAAAATTACTTTTTGTGTACAAAGTAAAATAAGGCATACGAAACTCTGTTTATCCCTACCAACCGAATGAAGAACGACAACAATATTTTTAAAAACACCGAAGTATTTTTAATAATACTCATTTTTATCCTCCTCCTCCTCTTCAGTGTCAGCAATACATACTGTTCAATGTTGTATTTTTTATGCTGTCATTGCCGTACAAAAGTACCACTGTGCATATCCTGTCTAGCATTTTGCTAAGATGTGGTTGTAAGTTTGTAAAAAAAACATGAAGTAAGTGCTTATCACTATCTTCAAATTATCATCAACTGCATCGCCAAAATGCCATGCTTGTTGTATTATTAGTACATGTAGTAACTATGTTTCTAATTGTGAAGTTATATGGCAGGCGAACACGTATATTTTTGCAAATTTAACTAATGAAATACGAGAATACTGTGTGTACTTTTGAGACATAATAATAGGAAATTTACAGTTGCTTTATTATGGAAATGTTAAAACCCCAAAGAAAGGACACAGAGAGGAAAATGAAACTATTCTCTTTTTAATTGTGTTTTAAATCCTTATCCCTTGGCTATGCATGAACGCTACAAGAATACAATTGCATTTATGTACCTATGCTACTTTTTTCCCTATTAGCACTACTTCTACTTCTTCTTCTGCATCACCGATAAAAGCCATTGTAGTACTTATTATAGCCTTAGTTTTATTTTGTAGTATTAGCTTTAAACTTATTTAGGTTGATTTACTGTTCGTCCACAGTTACAAAGAGAATAAAATCCTCGTGATATCCTTTCATCTTCTTTAGAGTGACATACATACATACATTGGATTACGCACGCACTCACAGTGTACAAACATGTGTACTACAACATATCCGTCGAAATTGAACTTGTAGATTTTCTTGATTAGATTATCTCAAAATGCAAGACAAATAATATTATAATTAACATGTAATACGAAGGATTTTGTTAAGCCAGTCACCGTTGCTACTGCTGAATGTTGTGTAGGTTGGCTGAACACATGTAAAAAAACATTATACTACTATGGGCGTATGTACCAATTTTGTAGAGCTGTCCAAAATGCAATAGGCCAATCTACCATTGTGTGTGTGTCCTGTAGTAGGACTACACCATTATTCCACCTTTTTTACCGCTCCACTTATCTTAACGATCATCAGTATTGTTGTTTTATCGTCATTATAAAATCAGATAGTGAAGTCGAAGAATGCATGCAAGTAGTAAAGAAGACGAGCCTTGTCTCGTTATTGTAGTCATTAAAAATTTTGTTGGGACATTAAAGGCCGTCGCTAGTATCACTTTAGAAACTTAATCTTGTAAATCTTCGAAGATAGATTATAGTTCTTTAATTATGCATGATTATATTGAATTTAAGGAGGGTATAAAAATAAATTTACTTTTAAATCATGCATTATTTATTTACTTTCCACTCCAGTCCTATATCCGTTTTCTATTGTATTTTTAGCTCCTCTCTCAAATGGTTTTTATTTCATCGAGCATTCTACCCTGTGCACTTTTTCAATCATGATGATCGCTTCAATGCGCAGCAGTACAAACCTATTTTCCGTGTTCAAAATTGTGAGAAAAATAGGTATATAAGGCGTAAACTTTACAGTAAACTTGAGCTGAAGCATTCTTTAAAGTGTCGAAAAGTTGTTACTTGTAATAATGAGCGTAGGAACTAGGATTTGAGCCTCTGTCATTTCCTCCTGTACACATTTAAATATAAGTGTATTTCTATTTATGTTATATGTGTAGTTGTATATTATTATGCTTGTCACTCATTTTCATCATATTTTTAGCTGAGTTTGCCATCAAAACACTGAAAATAGAAAGAAACGTATAATGGTAATAATATGCATGTCGTAGTAATTTACAAGGACACACCGTTCCACCACTCTTCAAGACCTATGTGGTTGCGAATAGTTTTTGTATTGGCATTTGGCAAAGTGCAAAATGCAAAATATATTCGTTTTTAAAAAGAAAAGGGTCAAGTCACAAGGACATGGGAATATTATGGGAGAGAAGTGACTGACGAACTTCACTATAGGTATATGCAAATCTGGCAAATAATAATAAGAAAGAAAAAAAACGATGGAAAACTACTGTAAAAGCTCGCTCACTCTGTCTGAGTGTCTGTCATACGTCATTTCCAAACTTGCCGTTCGATGCTTCAATTCATGCGAAATCTGAAAAGACTAAATATTTCCATTAGCTCTAAGATCTTACTCCTGTTTGTTACAATGTTGCCACTAATTTCGCTAAATTTAGACATGATGATGGCGACAATGTTTTTCAAGCCTTTCCAAGAGGCAGCAGTTTCTGTCAAAACATGAAAATCAAATTAGAAGAAAAATTGAGAAACTGCGTTTTTACAGAAAATTTGAAAGGAATTTTTAATTGTTTGCAGATAGTCATCTTCCACTGCACACCAAGCATGCGTAATAATTTGTACTTTTAGTGCAGCCAAGAAATGACACTCGAAGGAAGCTTATCCGGGTGTGGACGCACACGCTCTAATTTCGGCTTGTGTACATAATAACAACAATGTTAAAAGACTATAAATTATATTTAAATTTCATTTTATTATCGCTGTTAAGCTAAAATGATTTGAACTGGATTTGATTACTTGGCAAGCCCAACACGTGGTAATAGGTATAATATGTAATCTGTGCACAGTTGCATTATTTCTTTAGCCTTCTTCTCTGATGTTTTGTGCAATACTCTTCTTGTACTGTTTTATCATTATCGCATCATCGTCTTGTATTGTCTTTTCTTTCCACGTCACCATATTTCGCAGCGTTTAAACTTATACAGCGCGTCATCATTTACCTATTATTATTACATCAGCAACGACCGGCACGACATGCAAAAGTGGTTAGCTGGCAGACAAGCAGATTTACACACATCAAGTCCCACACCAAAGTTAACCAGTCTACTAGTCACCATAAACAAAACGCAAGTGAGGTGATACATTATTCTCTTGATGAATGAATGAAAAGTCCCATGGTGAGTGTGATCACTGTGATCACTAGTCCAGCCTATAATGCATGTAAACGTAACTATTTTCTGGTAGAGCTCCTCCACCACCACCACCACCAACAATGTATTTACAGTACGACAGCAAGACAACTTGACTTTTTATTGTTGTAGTTTATGTGAACGCTTTACTTTAAGAAAGAACCGTTAAGCAAATAATGCATAATACACACTCAACTATTTTTTAGGCGTCCAAGAACAAATGAGGTAACCTTGACAGTTGAATAATGATAATAGCAATAATAGTAATAACAATGGTAACAATAACGTCAAAACACTTAAAACACCAGTAGCGGAGAAAAACGCATTTTATTATCGTTTTATATATATTATGTATATATTATTATTAATGATAATGCTTTTAAAGAACAGACTTTAAAAGATAGCAAGATTATTCAATGACTTTTATTATAAATGAATTAACACATTATTGCATATTGGGAGTTTTAAGTGTTCTATAAATTTCATTCTTCTCCTCTTGCGGCACACTCTTTCTTTATGCGCTGAGATTTTTCTCCCATTATAAATTTTAGTGCATCTTCATCGCAATGCTTTATTTTTAAAACTTCTTTTTCCCAAAATGTTTCAATGTGCATCAAGTGCAGCCCTTGTCCTTTTTTTATTACCGTGAGTATAAAAATCTTTATGTTTTTTAAAACTTCAAAGTATTTTTATTAGAACGGGAGTTACTATCAACAAGAGGATCCTTTGGTATTCGTCATCAGAGGAGAAATAAGTCGTAGTAAAAGATGAGGTGGAGGAGAAGAGCAGATGCTTCTTCTTCTTTCTCTTTAAAAAAGTATCTTTTTGTGTACCGTAGGCTCACTCTGTAACAAGTGTACCGCAATGTCGGGGAGGATTTTTTTTCTGTTAAAAAACGAATTTTCAAGTGCTTTGCCTCCATTTGCCATTCTGCTTTTTATTACAGGCAGATTATATTTATGCATGCAGTTTTATTATAAAAGTATTCTTTACAGCTTATTTGTCAGTGTACACGATGACGATGATGACGATAGTGACGGTGATAAAAAGTCAAGTGCGAATTCTAGCTTATAAAGAAACATTTTTTTCGGTCGTTGTTGTGTTATGAGCGAGATTCATTTTCGGTAATCCTTTTTTATGATACATTTCTCACTTTTTAGGTTTTTCATATTATTTTCATTATCAAATTTGTATATCCTTACGTATGAGCTCAGTACAGTAGCAGTAAAAGGTAGTAGTTAGTAGGTAAGAGAAGTTAAGTTTATTTGTTGGTATGACAAGACAATACAGAGGTTTTTACACGTCGTTGTGTCGTGAAGACAATTTTTAACATTTTCAGCCATGACTGAACATATTTTTTTAAACTGCACTTAAGCTCCCACTCTTGAGCAATTACCATTTTCTTCATTTGCCGCTTTTGCTATAGACTTTTTTTTTTACTATTTTGCACCCGTTGATACCTTCTTGTGAATAGAGTAATAGTAATGTAATTTGCATTTGCTTAAACCTTATTTTAAAGCTTTATATCAAGGGATGTGTTTTTGGTTACTGTACTGCTATTGCTGGTATTTAGTGGAGTTTGGTGTTGGTACCTAAAAATATTGTCTCCCTCCATTCGCATCTTTCTGTTCTCTACCTTTTTGGCAGCATCATTTCTGCTATTTGAGAAACATAAGTGTGATAATGGGATGGATGAGATGAAGGTGTAGAATTTATTTCAGTAGAACGGAATTTCTGTGTCATCGTGTCTGTCTTTAGTTTTACCTTGATCTGAACATTCTGTTGGCTGCCATTGTGTTAATAATGATAATGTCTTGTCGAAATGGTGGAAAACTATATGCCTTGCTTGCTCACTCTGTGTAAATAAAAGTAAGTGAGCTAGGTAAGTACGACTTTAAAAAATGAAAACGAACTACACAAATCATCATCAGTGTCCAACCGTCTGCCACTGGCATCTAACGAACGCCCTTACCTGACAATATTTAGCATTGAATTGATGGGTCGAGTATCATGTGAGTTAAGGGCTAGTAATCTGACTTTGTATAGTGTATTTAGCACTGAGTAGTTAGCAATAATAACAAGTGGAGTAAAGAAGGTGTAATGTAATAGATTTTTTGTTCATATCGCAAAAACGAGGCACGAGAAGTGCGTATTAAGATCATTTCTGAAATCCCCTTATCCGCTCATTTGAAGTAAAGGGTCTCTGATCACAAATGGATTAGGCATACCAGGGGTTGCCTAATGAGAAACAAACTGCCAACTTACAATCACATACTGAATGTGAGCATATCAAATTGAAGAGGTTATGAATTTGCAATCACATCTTTGCAAATGAGACGGACAGACATCCAACACAAAAAAAATTTGACTCCAGTGAATACGTCAATGCGAATTGTGAACCAAGGATTGTTACCATTTTCTTAGCGATTCTTGCCTAATGCAAAGGAGAAACCATATATCTATTGGTAATGACTGTTCTCTATTAAGTATTATTAAATCCTTCCCGAAGTACCGCCGCGGCCGAGCTATAACGTAATCATTTTCCCATTCACACTTCTATTGATACCATGGCTGAACAAATATTTTGCTAACCAACACATATTTCATGCATTTAATGGTCTTGAATGAACGCAATACTGTCATACTTAAATTAAATTTAGGAACAAAAATGATTTTTTTATCAAGAAAAGTGGAAAAATTGACGTTCATCGCATGTTGGAAGGCCAACACATTTTCAATGGTTATTTTTACAAATGAAAACAAGATTTAATGGCCGTTAAATATCATCAACACATGTCGTTTAGAATAGAAAACGTTTCCCATAACTAGGAAACATTTTTCATGCAAGTACAATCACAATCACTCGTCTCAGGGTTGCATTGCGACAGCCAAAGAACATGATTTTCTTGCAACAATAGAAAACACAACAATGCTTACCAAAATCTTGTCAACTGCATGTGTAAAAAAATGAAATGCTTGGAAAAATATGCAATCAAAAAATCAAAGCTAGTAGCGGAACTTCAAACTTTTCGTCTCATTCACTCTTAGATCGAAGGAAGCATGTGCTCCTGTGTTTATACAATTGGGATGTAAATCTTTAAAGCGTGCAAATCTGTATATGGCTTGCATATGTGTATCGATTTGTCATGTTTGGTATACTTACTTTTACACTTTGCCATAAAAATTAATCAAGCATTAAGGCGTCAATGCATAGTGTATACGTAGTTTTAACCGAATAGTGTTAACAAGACTATACGTACGAAGTAACGTGATCTTGAAAATGGCATTCAATGCATGAAAAATGTGCTTGGAGGATGATTTCAAAAAGTAGTAATTTCCTGTTATGCAATTTGAAATTTTGGAACGGCAATTGTTTTACTTTGACTGTAGCTTGGAGTGATATGAAAAATTTGGAGAAGTGGCAGTGCATTTTAATTTACTATTCATTATTTGTCTAGATCTTCCCAGATCTGATTTGTAAACTTGGTAGACGTGGCGTGCAAAAATCTGTAATTTTTCGATGAATGAGGTGCAACCTGCAACAGATCTAAATCAAGTCTTTGTTTGACAAAAGCCAAAAGCTCATTCCACTCGTTCGTTCTGCTTACTCACAGCTTGCTCACAATATTTTTTACAGCTTTACTCGCGAAATTCCTTAAGAACATTGTTCCGGAAATAGCTAAGCTCGGATTTGCCTTCTGCTTACTGTGTATTCATGCAACTAGTTCGAACATGACTCCTAAGGAATTTTCCTTGATACTTTTTTAGCATTACGACATTCTCAAGTTGTTTAACACTATACAGTGTTCTCAACCACCAGTATTTTTCCTGTGTTTCTTCGTTTTTATAATTATAATATTGCCGATCTACATAACGCAGCCTGTAGAGATTATTGTATGGCCACGTATGTGTGCACATGGTGTCAGCTAAATAGGGACCGCAACAGAAGCCCTATAGTGGCATTTACCTTAGCATGTTACAAGTTCATCATTATCGCTACAAAAATGCAGTCAGCCAGTTGAGATAACATGGATGTAATTTGTTTATGGAATAATATACATTAACTTGCCATTCGTCTAAAATAATTTTAAACATAGGGAATCGTAGGCGCATCATAACAGAGAATCTATCGGACATGTTCTTGTCGATATGTGTCTCCTTTTTTGAACAAATAAAACGGGATTACACTTATCTTTATCATTATTCCTTATCAATAGGATCTTCCGTTCAAAAATATTATGCTGAAAATGCACTCCAGTTAATCCTTCAGTAAAGAGCATAAAGAACAACTGCAACATTCAACTTGCCAGCTATACATTTTATCAATTCTAAATTCTACTTTTTTAAAGCAAGCCCTAATGAAGTGTTCACTCCGCAGTAGCAACTAATGAATGGAATAGTAGCAGGAGATCATACCACATCATAAGATTAGTCCTATATAAATAGTTAAACCAATTCATAACATCTTCATGCCATACCTTCATGACTTTTAACCAGCATCTGAACTTAAAAAGCAATCACACTTCTGTCTTCATTCAAGATGATGACGTTGAATAGAATGATGAGTGCCGTTTATACTAGAATGGCTTACGTACGTTGAGAACATTACTACGACGTACGGTGCGGTATGATAAATAAACAGTGGATGAATCCTGCTTGCTTTTAGCTATTCATTCAGTGAACACAACAAACTAATCGTGTCTCTCATTCAGCTCCGATAACATTGAGGAACTAGTGGTCTTACCTCTCCTCTGCTAATTAACAGTAGTCACATAAACGCCAATATACTTACACCAGCATCACTCGCAAAATCCGCTAACTGTGAACTTGAGAAACGTACCAGATTGTCTAGTGGAGTGGAATATACCTAGACAACTGGAGAGAATAGTGATAGTGATAAATATATATGCTGCTAGCTGGGATAGAAAGAAGCTTACAAATTTTTCATTTTTCACGTTGGCAAGTGGTGTCGGTATCAGACAAGCTGGATATTGGTTTCGTGACAGACACGCAGAAAGTCAGTCTCTTTGTTCCGCATCTTACGCTCGTGTTGTGTATTATCATATATTTGGGAACATTATATCGCATTTAAACTATCATCAACAACTAGTTTGTTTGTTTTCTTTAAAATTTTAGGAGTTTCAGTAAGTTTATAGAGATGAAGTTATTTATTAAGTGAATTTTTCCGGATTGCACATGTGACAATTTGTCATTCGAGTATGGGGTGAATAATGACAAACTACGACGAGTGTTTAACAGCCATTTTGTTCAATTATTTGTAGGAAGTTGCAATTTTACCCGGTGTCCAGTCCAAACTTCCGAAATGATTATTGTGGATGAAACGGATCCTGTGGAAGGTAAAGCTATTTTTTCTTTCTTTTTTATATGCATTTCAAACTGTTCGAGACTACCTCAATGTCCTTCCCTGACTAACGATATTGTTTACATAATGATGACATAATCGTGGAGTTTTCATGCAATTTATTGGCTACAGATTATTATCCTTCTCAAAACAAATCATTTGGCAAGAAAAAAGTTTAAAAGATTCATAAATACTCACGACATCCTTGGGTTGTTCAAGATTTTATCAATTTTGAAGACAGAGCAACTGGCTTTGGCATAACAATCTGAACAAACAGTCAAACAGTACAACACGAAATCATGAATTTAACGCGTACTTAAATTAAGTGTTTATCCAAAAATTCAGACTAGAAGGAGTATCTTTTTCTTAAAGTTTGAAACACAGCATTTTGCAAGTACATGATGGAAAATTTGTGCATATCGTGGTATATTTCCCTCGTGTTCAACAATTTTACTTAAGATTTAGCAAAGATGCTAGCGAAATCTTTGTCCCGAGATGAGGAAAGCCATGAACTTAGGGCCATCATGGAGCTCTAACGTTTTTTTGTAATAAAATTAAAGTTATAAAAAAAATATTTGCACGAGAGAGGTCGATAGTTAAATGGCTTTTGTCATATCGACACCATCTTTATCAGTTTCTTCGTTTTAACCAACAAGCTCTACTTGAAATTTTCTTATGGATGGAGATTATCGGCGAATTAAATTACGCAAAAATAGGTTTCTAGTTGCTTGTTATGCTAAACATTTTATTATGTAGTAACCCTGATTTACTTTTTTTAATAGTACGACAAAGTTGATACACACATCTCTTCAAAAGGGCAAATTTAAAGTTATATGGTCAGTAATAAGTGCACATACCAAGCTGCGTGATAGCAATTTTTATGCACTAAAACATTGTCGGACGACGTGCGTCTTCTCGTTGAAGGGGAGTTTTATTGTTATCAATGCAGCGTAAACTATAATAGCTATCATGTTTGAGCAAATAAGTCGTTAAACTTAAAAATAATAAATAAATAGACTTGTACTTGTCTTTCGTTATTTATGAGCTGAAAGCACATGCATCACTAGTAGTGGCTCCAACATGTTTGTCTGTCTGCCAGTACGGGACAATTATAGGATTTCTGACAATTTGCGGATTAGACTGTGAAACATTCATTGAGTATGATTATAATTGATTATGATAACAGTTGTTAAAACATTCAAAGTCTCGAGAATCGGAGATGTCAAATATTATCATGATTCTGGAACATTTTCAGCTACGACAATGTAATTGTTTATACAGCTACTTTATCTTTGTTGCTTTTCAGCAGCATTTCAGCTACCATTATTCCTTTGTTACTCTGTTGCACACATGCAGTCAGCTAGGCTTTGCCTCTTATCATTTAAATCTGTGACAGTAAAATTGAAAATCAGCAGCGAACCCCACGACACACGACAACGGCGATCATAATCTACTTTTTTCAGTATTATGCATTATTATTTCTATTATTATGCATTCCTATGTATTATTATCAGTTTTTAACAAGTTTCACAAGCTGGGTAATCATCTCCCCTCTCCCACTTCTTTACTTTTCATTCACCATGATATTAAGATACTGTTACGTAAAAACTGCTAACTGATCAAATACAGAGACGCATTCTCATGAAGGCATATTAAAGCACGTACACTTTTCGTACTAAATGCACACCAGAGATTATATAATTGTTATCTTAGCCTTTGCTTACGTGCAAAGAGAAGGGTTCACACTTAACGTTTTTTTACTCTACTGGTAAGATCTTTCTCCTAAAAAACGCTGACCTTGTCATGGGTCAAGTGGGTAATATAGGAGGTGACCACGTAATAATAAAAGCATAATCATAAATCAAATTTCACTCTGACCAGACGTTACACCAGTCACATCGTCACTAAATGAATGGTCTTCCTTTTTTTTACTGTGAGTGCAGCACAAAAGGATACATCACAGCCGTGCTATTTATTTACGAAAACTTATATTTTTTTTATCTAATTCCAACCAACTTAAACTAGTTTTAACTTCAGCTCTTATTACAAAAAAAAATGTTTTCTCCATCATCTTCACTTGATCAGCTCGTGAGATAGTGTTGTGCGGAATTAATTTTTTTCACAGCTAATTTTGGCTTTTCTAGAGATTACCAATCATCCGTGCCCTGCACACATAACATACGACATGCAATGTTTAATGTTATGCCATGCATGCATGTATCCAATTTCTTCGTTTACAAAAAAAACAGCGTCATACGCTGCGCTCTGAGACATATAGGCTCATCTTAAAATGTTTTTTTCTGCTCATCACAGCATTTATGTGTAACTGGTTCATTTGTTTCTTGTGATAAGAAATAAACGCTTATAATGTGAAGAAAGTAATAATTAACAACCGTTCTACTGTGTAATTTCCTGAACGGATAATTTTCAAACTCACTTTCAGATGCGCCAGTAGATAAAACGAAGAAAAGTAATAATAAGCGTTGATTATCGTTATGCATGTGTGTATTATGACTACGATGACGGGAGGAGGACGATAGTGAATTTTTTTAAGAAAAACATTTTTTTTCTCAGATTCCCATAATCTTAACGTTTGCATATAAAAACAAATTTGTTTCAGGCTCATCCCATTGTCAATGCTTTTTATCATCTCTTTCTTGTTAAGATAACCCTGCTATATGAGCAAAACTGCACTTACTGCACTTTATACTGTGTACTAACCACGACAACAGAAACCTCATTCTCTGCTTACAAAAAATAACCATTAGATAATTAACCTGAAGTTAATGAGAGAACCTATAAACAGCATGTCAAATATAAACTCTTTTTTTGATGTTTTCATGATGCTGCAATAGTACTAAAGCATACAAGCCATTGTTGATGTTATTAATATCACTGTGGTTATAACATATTACTTAAGATTAACTGGACGCTTGCACTAAAGTTAAACGGAGAGATAATGAAGAAAAGAATGCTTTGCTAAACTATGATTGTCATGAAACAAACTGTTACAAATAAAAGTTAAAAATGTCTCAAGCATTAGAGGCTCAAATGTTTGCATGCTCACTAGAAACAAGATAAATGTTCGCATGGGCTGGGTAAAGAACTAAAATACTTTCGTTTTTCTCATTTTTATGAAAATCCCAAGTCTTTGCTTTTCATATCGTCTTGTATTAGTGCAGTCTTTTAATGGCCACGTAATTATATGTTTACTGCTCACCTCACTATTATTATGGTGATGATGTTGATTGTTGTCGTTACATCGGAGGGGAAACAGGAGCTATGTGGACTAATACTATGCGTACTACTACTACTGCGTACATGGTATATATCTAATGGCAAGACAAACAATCATTTGAATATAATAACGACGATCGATTACGGTAGTGGATGTATGCATATATTTGTATGTAATGCAGTTGCATGCCATTTTTTATTTGATTAACTATATTTTCACACTTCCATTTAATTATTTTCCCTGTTGACTACGTCGTTGTCGTAGGTCTTCTCTCTCTCTCTCTTTCTGACCAATAAATTAAAGCAAAGTATTGAAAAAATGCTTCGTGCATGCAAAAAAAATCTATTTCCATAACAATAAGCATGGCATGGCAGTATTATAGTAAGACACAGGTAACTTTATGCATCGTGTTGGGGAATGCATAATGCAATTAAGTAGCGTTTAGTATTTTCCTTCCTTTTTGCACATAATGTGACTACGTGACCATTGATCCGTAATTAGTTGGGTTGAGTGGAGTACACCCATACTCATCGTCACTATCATTATTATTAATAGCCAGTCATCCCATAATACGCATATATAGCATTGTGCAAGCAAATCACACTATACTTGTATCAATCAAATGGCATCTATTTCATTTCATCAAATTAGCAATAAAACGCTTCAAACTCCCCTGACGTTAAGGTGTATTCCTGTATGCTACTTTTACTCACTTTTCCGTCTCCACATGTTTACCAACTAAGGAATGAATATTTATATGATTTCATTGTTATACTTATTAATTGTCATGCAAATCCTGAGGAAAATTTTAAAAGTAGAAAAAAATGTAGCATCCACAAGGCATTATGAGGAAAACTTTTAACAGCAAACAGATTGTTACTATTGGCCTAGTCTAACAATTTTGTGCACTAACGACGCACTTTATGTTTCGCTGTAAAAAAACTAAATCCAACGAAATCCCTCACATTGTCCTTGGTTTACAACTCTCTTATGTAAGAATGCAGTTGAGATTTGAGATTAGGAGTAAAAACGAGGATGCGACATGTGCGCCTATTGATGTATTGTTAGAAATAAGAAATCTGTCGGATTTTTGTTTGACTTTCACTAGAAGGTCATGGTAGCAAGTTGAAATTTGTTACTTGTGACTGTCAATGAATTTCGACTTTTCGAGTTGTTCGAAAGTAAAATAGAGTTTATAACTTGCTTCCTCCACTTAAGCCTGAGAGGAGACATTTGAAACCCACATAATAAATATGTTTATATATATATATATTTGCATTTAAGATACGGACAAATAAATATACGTCGCCTTCCCTGATTTCAATTTTATGATGCTAAAAGCTAGACGCAATGTTCCGGGACGATGATGATCTATATTCTCCTCTCATCAAATTGACGGAAACTTGCTGGCTCACTCATCGTCGCCGGTGAAGAACCCATCTTGAAATTTTATCGTCCTGTTTTCGCAGAAATTTTGATAGGAAAGTGTATACAAGAGGATTTGACATTCTTGTAGGCTAGAATAAAAACGCACAAAATTAAGCATTTCTTTCTGAATTGGCATGATTCGAGTACCAAATTTCATACCGTAAAATTAGCCGCATGCCAGGAATGAGACCACCATGGAAAAACACAACTACAAATAGAAAATAAGAATATACGCAAACACCTCGACGCTAAATGAAAACTCTTAATTCGTCAAAACAGGCTTAAAAATGAATAACGTCTGTTAATTCCCAAGAACGTTTTTAACTGACGTCCATGTAAATGTCATTGCCAACTTTTCTCCAAAATAAAATAATAATGAAACGCTTAATAAATTCTATAAATTAGTTTTGAAAATATAATTTTCACCCTTTGCGTTATTGTCATTTTTTACAGAGTGCCAACCGCCGTTCCCTTACCGAGACGTTTCCATCAGACTAGACAACTTCCGAACGGCATACGATGTCTTGGAAGAAATTGGTCGGTAAGTTTTATCTGCATATCTACACAAGCCGAATGATTGTAATGTAGCAGTAAATGGACTAATTATTTTTCACACGCGAGCCGTATATTTCTATATAGCTATTATTGTGACGTGACCTCGGTAGAAAAGTTTTTTGTATTTGATTTAAATATAACATTTATTGAATTAGAAAGGGTTATCAGTTATGTGATGCGTTTTTTTTTTTCGTCTTCGACGAAGCGAAGGTCCTCAAACTAAAAAACGAAAGAAATATTATGCACTTCTTTTAATAATGGTATAAAAATTGAAAGATTTAGTTGACAGATATAGAGCAATTGAAACTGCATTGTCTACAGCATCATAAATCTCTTCCTAGATATATAATTCTGCGCATCTCTGTGGTACTACTGGTGATAGTGGTAACTCACTTAACGCATGATCAAATTGTGAACCACATAATTTCGCCCTTGATCTGTTTCTTGTGATGTGTATGTTCACAATGTTCACCTAAAAAATATAATCTAACATTAAACCCAAATCCACAGCAGCGTGTTATCCCATGTTCTGCTTGAATGTTCGCGAAGAACTTTTCAGTGCGTAGAGTAATAGTATGTATTGTGAAGGAAATTTGATCTGTGAAATCTGTCAAAAAAGTATAGAGAGAGAGAGAGAGAGAGAGAGAGAGAGAGAGAGAGAGAGAGAGAAGAAAAAAATTCCACGTTGTCATTGTAGCAGTACTTTTATAAGAGGAGATGGGACGAAACCTAAGTGGTTGACACTATTTTATTCAGTGTTTTATCTTGAAAGTGTACACCCTTTTTATACCAAAGACATGTAATGTTTTTTAGATCAGGCGTCATCATGGTGATTACTCTTTTAAAACGGCTTTTTGGTATCTTAATTTACATTCGTTATAGAATAATAATGATAGAAAATGAATCACGCTTCAATGTAATAATTTGTCTTCACTGTTGTTCATCTGGAACAGGGGTAAATTCGGCCTTGTTTACCGTTGTCAAGATCGAAAAACTGGCTTGATGCTCGCTGCCAAGGTGGTCACAGTGAGGAAAAAGGACGAGAAACGGGATGTGAGGAGGGAAGTGGAAATCATGAGACAGCTCCAACATCCTCGCGTGATCCAACTATACGATTGCATAGATGACTTGGTTCATTCGGAAATGTGCCTGATTCTTGAAATGTAAGTTGAGTCACTTTCCATTTCATTTTTATTTTACGCTGTTTTCTACAATTATACATACATGCCTACAACCTATCATAGTAGTAGCAGCAGTTATATTAGAATGATGCATCAGCACATTGTGTTCTGCTCATGTGGGATCGTATATCAATGTACAATTTGGAATGCAGTACATGGAAAAATACTACAATAATATGTCTTCATTCTATTACTTTATTTCCCCAAATTATAATATTTACTCGTGTAGGTATGTGGGAATATATGCAAATGGAAAATGAAATTAGTCGCAAAAATTTCATTCTTTTAGTGCTATCCAAATAGTTTCACTATTATTAAGTAAAGTAGAAGTAGTGGATTGTGTTTCTATTAGATAGTTTCTTCATTTTTATTTATTTATTTCCAAAGCGTGTGTAGATATATATAAATGCCTACATAAATGAAAGAAAAATTTTACCATCTAACGATCCAACCAAAACAAATCTGTTTTGATACTTTATCTCTTTTACGAACCTGCTTACAATCAGTACAGATCATTGCATGTTTTCTTTCGCTGGTGGTAGTATGGTGGCGGCGCTGGGTTGTATTGGGGCACATTGCCAGGAGACAAACTGGCGACAAATATTTTCTCTTGATTCCTTTCTGATTTACTAGCTATAACTGTTTTACTACTACTATAATCTCTACTCAATTTAAACTTTTCCATGCTACTGTAAAAGCCTGCCACAAACAACAACAAAGACGTCGCTACATGCTGCGCGGACAGATATTTTCGTACTTGAAAAAAACTCTAGCAATGCCTACAAGTACAATTCCTCCACCACCTCCACCTTAATTCAAACGTAGTGTATGTAAAGCTCCCTTCCTTCTGGCGAACTAGCTGAGATTCCATTTTGCTATAAAAATGTATCCAATGTAGCTCTGCATTTATAGATACATAACTTATTTTTAATAAATAGTAACCGAAAAAATTGATCCAAAAAGAATTTCATGATATCGTAGACAAATGGCTCGACATATTCACAGACGCACAAACATGGATCCCATAAAACACATAGTTTTCAGTATTAAATGCAGTATGTCTAAATTTTTCTGTTTATTTACTACTCTGAAACTTGAATAAATCAACAGCATCAGTTCACAAGTTTTGAGTTATGATGACTTCTAGAATTCTGTGTGGATGACCTGTACATTGATACATGATATGATGGATCCTAATATCGTATAACAGAGTCTGTTAGAATGCGATATTCACATAGAGCTTAAATCGGACCGAGACCGAGATGTGCAAAACATAATTGAATGTGTTATCTCTTCGTGATATTTACTTGTGCTGCCGTATTCGTTATGGTTAGATAGAACAGGTGTGGAATTCATGAAAACAGTTTACTGCGAGAAATGAATGTTTTATAGCTTTTCATGGGGTACAAATTTGATGGATAGACTGATGCTAATTTGCGATCTTAGGTAACCTCTCATAGCGTCTATGACGGCGACACGAAAACATATTACAGTCACAAATGGAATTCTCATTGAAATAAATATAAAAATAGTTTGGAAAATTTTCATCATACGATACGAAAAAGAAGCTCGTGTGGGTTTTTAGTCAAAGAAAGATGCAATATGCGATTCGCCATTTTTACCTTCTCTGAACCGAAATATGAAAAACAGACACTTTGTTCTACGAGACCGAATTTTATAATGATGAATCATACTGAATACTCATAAACATATTATGGAACATTCCTCCTTTGGACGAGTTCATGGTAAATGATGTGCAATTCTCTGCAAATGAAAAAAAAAAAGTTTTGAAACAGTGCGTCTGTCTGTAATGCATTAGCAGCAAGGCGCTGAGTGAATGAATGATCGTTTCATGACTTCTAGCGGCGTGTTCTTCGTTTAGTTTTTGAATTCGCTTTGTATAATTATACCCTATCATTAGAATGAATATAAATTGAGTAGGAATATTAGAACCGAATATATAAAATGTTGTGTAGTCTCCAACAAACGGTAGTTTTTTTACGACTAGAAGTCACACAATGTTTCTCAGAGTGTCCGACTTTGACTCATCCTCAATGCGGTTTGCTTGATAATGAAATAATGTACGCTTCAAAATATTCATGATGTATTATTTATTTATTTGTTTGTTCTCATGTTTTTCAAAGGGTGTGTGGCGGAGAGCTATTTGATCGGGTTATTGAAGATGAGTTCATCCTAACGGAAAGGGCATGTGCTGTTTTCGTCCGACAAATATGCGAAGGAATTGAGTACATACATTCCAAGAACATACTTCACTTGGATATGAAACCGGAAAATGTCATGTGCACATCGAAGACAGGCAACCGCATCAAAATCATTGATTTTGGTCTTGCCCGATTTTATGATCCATCCAAAAAACTGCAGGTGGGTATATGGTACATCCATGTTTGCCAATATTTTTCTAAATCTCATTTTGAATCCGGTATTACATTTTATATTATGACTGGTGCGGTGGTGGTGGTAATTCATGTAATATTTGTGAGATGCATGGTGAGAAGAACGGGAGTATAAACAGATTGCTATAAATAGCTGCTCGATATAGTGGTATGAATATGGACCCACCCAATGTCATACTATGATTATGAATCACTCATCATCAGAAGCTAACATTAATAGATCATCAAAAGATTTTGATAGATACCACCACCACGATGCCAGGGGACGATGACCAAACAGTAGTTAAATATTTATTGATTTGTTTGTTTTTTGCTTCTACCAATGTATTTCAGGTTTTGTTCGGTACCCCAGAATTTGTTGCTCCAGAAGTTGTGAACTTTGAAGACATCGATTACTCGACAGACATGTGGTACGAATTGATTTAAAAAAACTTCAGATTTTCAAATGCGGTTGTTACAGAAAACATGATTCATATCGTAAAAAATAAACTATTTGTAGGTCAATTGGAGTCATCACCTACGTCTTGCTTTCTGGTTTGTCTCCGTTTATGGGGGACAGTGATGTGGAAACTATGGCAAATGTTACGATAGCAAAGTACGACTTTGAAGATGAAAGTTTTGACGACATCTCAGTAGATGCTAAAGACTTCATAACTAAATTGCTGATCAAAGACAAAAGGTAAGTTGAACAATATAAAAAACAAACTACCACCAATTATTCTTACTCATTACTACAAAATTTCTTTCGCCTCAACTTCCTCTTTTTTAATCTTCAACAATGCACTCTTTCAGTCGCACCAACCAAATTCTCAGTATTACTTCACCCCTGAAACCCTTTAAAACCTTAAATGCACGTCTTTTTTTATTATAAAAAAGATAATATAGCAAAGGATAGATCTATCTTTTTCTCTAGTGGCTTAATTCCTTCAGCCCCATTTTCATCGCACCTTCATATGCTACCGGTCGAAAATCACTTTTTTTCACAATAAAAAATCAAAAACTTTTCTTTTCCGCTACTAACAAATTTTCATTGTTTGCAATTTGCAAGTTTGCTCTCCAGTTTAACGAGAACTATCTCAAATTTTGCACGTAACATCCCTACAGTAGTGGGGTGAACCAAGCTTTACCACGAATCTTAAGCTCCCCTGAATGAAAATACCTATAACCTTTAAGCGTGACTTACCACATTTACTTTCACTTCCGCCATACTAATTAAAGAAATCATGCATACGACTTTTAATGATTTCGACTGTAGAAAAAATTAAAGAATATATTTATGCCTGTTTACTTTTGAGTGCGTGCTCTAATCATCGTCATCATTTATTTAACAAACCCCTTTCTTAAAACCCATTAAAATCGTTTTTTATTTTGTTGGTTGAATCTCATTGTTTTGTGCTTTGTTTTTTTTTTTCATGTGTCTCTACTGTAGGCAGAGATTGTCAGCAAGCGATTGCTTAAAACATCCATGGCTTACGTCCAGCAGGTCTCACAAACAAAGTGTGAAGCCTATTGTAGATGATCAGGGCATTGAATGTGAGCTAGAGTTCACAGATACCGACTCTGGAGATGGGAAGCTACTCGATGAGGTTGACATGGACAAAGACAGTGAGGGTTGTCGGTGTGGCAGCTCCCCAGGAGAAAGATCCTCATCAGTTTACTCGTCGCCGTCAGATATTTCCCCGACACCTCCTCCATCATCAGCATCAGCTTCTATGAATCTTCTTCATCCTCATCACTACAACTACAACAATAATAGCAAACGGCCAAGTCTGGACTTGACCAAGGAGCATCTCAAGGAGTTTGTTTCCCGATGGACTGACAATCCGTATCTATTTGATAGTCCACGTGGAGTAATTACTCATGTTAATTGTACGTCGGATTACAGTGATAATGTTAGTGTAACTGCTACTTGTTCTACTAGTAGTAACAAATGTACCTCTTCTAATACTACTAGTACTAATACTACCACTACTTCTGCATCGACTCATCATCATCATCATCATCACACCACTAAAAATGACAATAACAATAACGCCAGTAAATCTGCCGATTCAAAGGCAGTGTCAGTAGCGTCTTCAACGTCGACTACTGCCAAATCACAAAATCGCAAAACCGCTTCAACAAGTAATAACAATAATGGTAGTGGTGTTATTAGCGGATTGAGTATTGATATTAGCAAGAGTATAAATGCGGGGGAGGAAAGTAGCAGTTCTTGCAGCAGCAGCAGTAATGGAAGTAGTCAGGATGATCATGATATGAACTGTAAGATGGAATGTGGACTAAATATCGTTAGTCAAATCCGCAGATTCTCGCAGCAGCTTCATGAGGAACTTGAACTCATGAAAAAGCAGTGTGGAAGTTGCAATGCAATTCGAAAGTACTCCTTGAGTGATGTCTCTGTGAATGCCCAGTAGTCGAAGCAATGTTTTTATAAAGTACATAAAATAATAGCGAATATGAAATGCTAAAAAAAATCATAATATTGTATAGAGAATCGGTATGAGACTGCTCGTTTATTATACTAATATGGGCAGCTCAGCAGTAGGCTGGAGACAACATATAATGTTACAGTATAATTTACATTAATGAATAGGGAAAGAAAGCATGTCATTTTTCATGTGAGTACATAGGTTTATTGTTGTTTCATGGGACCTGGTGTAGTAAATCGCAGAGACAGCAGGAGAAGGAAAATTACTAAATCTGACCTTAGGTCTACACTCCACACAATTGATTTACATAATATTTTATAAATTCTCTAACTGCGGCGAAAGGGAAAATAATGATAGATTCAAATTATGCAACCAACCACTTAAACCAGTCAGTAAAAACTAGTGATACAAATTGTCATGAGCACACAAGATCATTTACTATTACTATATATATAAATACTTATTATATAAATGTAAAATGTCCTTACTACAGTACTTTGATTTAGGGTTAAGATTTTTAAGAAGTAATTTTAAGGTCTACCTGTTATCATATAGATTTCTTCACATACAATCCGAACTTAAAACTAATTGATGAAAGAAAAACATGTTGATATTGTTCACCATCATCAGTAGCAGTAAGTTTTAATTTATTTTCCACAACTAGTGTATGACAATAATATCAATTAGCACTGATATCCGCTCTCCTCGTACGTACATACACTCTTATTGTTACCAAAATGAAAGAATCTCGAATTTTGTAGATGTTTACCTGAAATCATAATGCTAGCTTAAGTGAGTACTTTTAACTCCTACTATATTATGCATACAATTTCTCATGTTACACTTTAATTAGTAATTATGTATATTGTATTTAGGAAGTAATGAATCACGCACTTTATGATGTTGCGTACTAAATGCATTTCGCTCCGCTCCTTTGTACTTTATTTACGTGTAAATAATATATGTTCATTTTAATGTTTGCTATTTAAACATGTCTTTTTGTGTGATCCCAGCAGAGGATTTTTTGTGCGGTGAACGTTACCAGTTTTTACTAGTATTATCCTTTGAAAAATAATTCCTATTTTTGAAAGAATACGAAAGAAGCCAAGCTAGCGTTTAGTTGAGATATAATTCATTTAAACCTGTTTTATAATTTGAGTATGATAGATAGATAGATAGATAAACTGCTTGGAGCTGGATACTTCAGTTTTATTTTCGTGAAATCTGGATTTGCAGCTATGTTAGACTAATAGTAAGTAGTTTATGCTATCGATTTTGCAAGGATAAACGAAGTGGAAAGATTGAGCTTTTACTTAAGCATGATTTGCAAAACAATCACAAGTCTTAGCAACGCCTTGCCATCAAGTTTATTATATAATTAGTACTCTGGCACGAAAAATATATTAAGATTGTCCGACCTTTTTTTCTTTTCTAAAGGTTTATAATTCGGTGGTGTTTTCGAACTAATTTGTTTGAGGGAATTTAAATCGCGTTCAGTGTAGTATGAAAGATGCTTCACATTCTTCAAAAAACCGTCCTCTCCAGGCATCAAAAATATCTTGCAATATAGTCAATTCCTATTCCTATGATTTTGATGACAATTTTTTAGTCATTGGGAATCGAACAATTCTAGTTTATCTCTGAACTACAAATTTGAACATTTATTAAAATACTTGAAAATGTTTATGATTTTCATCATGTTAATACTACACATATAAGTTATGCATAAATATAAGCTAATTTACGTACTATTTTTAAATGATTTCAAAGCAAAATAAAGTTCTTCAATAACTATCTTTTAAAGTGTTCACACCTTTTTGGTCTCGTCTTTTTAGTAAATACCGCAATGTAGAAATTTTGATGCATTCAAATAATCACACATCTGCATATTGATCACGTACAAATTCTTTTTCCGCTCACTTTCATTTGACGGGTATTTTTAAACGCTTACAATCTGTTTTTGGATTTCTATTAGCTTGCCAAAAATACATTTTTCACAGCACCCTGCCAATGACTCATCTAAAGATCGTTTTGAACAAAAAAAATCATTTAACAGAAAACACATTTCATTCGTCACGCCTCATAATAATATCCTTGCTGCTCTAAAGCTGCTCAACTGAAAGATGTACATAGTTTGACTTTGAGTAAGGAGAGATTATAGGAAGAAGCTTTGCTCTTTTCCGTTTTACGTTTTGATAAAAATAAAAAAAGGTCGAAAATGCACCAAGTTCAATGTCAATGAGTGAATAGTCATTAACGTTCATCAGTGCCAGTGATGCATGGTTCCGAGTCGGACGCTGCGCTTGTGTGGTTTTCGCTTTTGTTTTGCTTCACTTATGTCTTGTAATTGTAATAGTCTTAAATTCTCGTAACCTTATGGCAATTGAATTTATATATGGCACGTATTATTATGTATTTCGGAAATAAAAATTCCATCATCGTGTTTGCGATGCCAGATGTGGAAACCACCCGAAAGATGAAAAGATTTCTTCAGAGAATTACATATTGTAGGTGGTTAAAAAACAAACTAAAAGTAAGGCGTGGCGTTTCTTTTTCATTTTCAATACTTTATCATCCAAGCATCCCTTTTTTTGACTGCTCAGAAACGCCAGTAGATGATCATAGAGATGGTCTGGGTTTGTTCACATGGTGTTCTCGAAAAGGTGTGTCTCAATTTTTTTTCACTGATTTCAAGACACATTAACAAAAATTGAATGATTTGTTAAAAATTTCTTTTATTACAATCCACATTTACGAAAAAGATTATGGCAAGGGTTGATTGATATTATATCAGAAAATGAGCTACAGATTACGTGCTGGCCTGTTATCCTGATCATGATACATATATTTATAAGGTTGTCTGATATGTGGGTGTATGCTCATTACCGTATTAGATAATATCAAAAATGTCTAATAGTAATGCAATTAAAAAGATTAAACACTGCGTTTACTAAATGTCCATATTTTGCCATTTTTTCTTGATTTTTATGCTGAAATTTTTCAAACCTTCCCAAATGCAAAGAAGTGTATACCGTGAAAACGAGCATAATTTATTTGTTGAGTAGCCGGTCACGCGTAACTAAAAGGTATCGTAATAAAACGCTATTTTTGATGCAGTTCAACTGCTTCCCACCAGCAACTATTGCATATTATGATATTATGCATTGTCTACTATTTAAAAACTACAACATTAGGAAGCATTGAAAATATGTAAGATTGTTACAAACAGTACAAAGCATTAGAGTATTCGTCTATTATTACATCTTGTTGTGTAGTCATTTGTTACGCATTTCAAGGCCACAAGTTCATGAGCACTCAATTTCAATCTTAAAATGCAAACGTGGTAGACAGTGTGACTGACTGTGACCGTTACACATCTTGGGAAATGTAAGCCTAGAAAATGCCCAGTCGCCAGTCACTATAGTCGGATGGATGATGGTTAAGGAAGCGTTGGTGTGCTTATCAGCATAGTGGGTGGAGAATGCGTGTATAGTAAAACTAGATTCCTTCCTCTAAATGCAGTGATGAGTATGATTGCGTATCTGACACTAGATCAAAATTTGTTGCATTGGATTGATATTTCAATCAATGGTTTATTACCGATCAATCATTATGTGCCCAATGAAGAATGAATGCATAAATAGTGGTCACTAAAGTAGGAGTATGAAATGAAGGAATGTATATCTTTGGTTAAATAATTTTTGTTAAATTATTTTCCAGTGCAAGAATGCCAAGCTCAATCGCAAAGAATCATAGTTGGCTAACGACAGCAGCAAGTGAACCCAGGATTGACACTGCAACACTGAAAAGCTACGTGGCAAGAAGACGATGGCTCAAAGCTATGAATGCAATCATTGCAGTGCGAAGATTGCAACGACCCCACAAAGGGATTTCCTCCATCCTGAAAAAAGACACAAGATCTGTTGTCCAGCGCTAGAAAAAAAGACAAAACCTCAATATAAAGTCTTTACTGTTCACCGCTCACCTACGACACATTACAACATTTTGTACAAGTTTACTATTACTAGTTCTACTAGTTCAAGTTAACTACTTACGCACCTAGACATACTCCCACCCCAATTATTTATTACGATAACTTTGTACAATATATTGTTAAATGTGGATATTACTGTTTAATCTAATTAATTATTATGTATTTGATATTGCAATTCTATTGCGTAGTCGCACGCACAATATTATTCACAAAGCGTTCTTTGTAAAAGAAAGCATATTGTTGCATGAAGTTATGAGTAATCAGTTATCGATGACTTATTGAGTAATCCGTATAACGCATCAAAGGTATGAGCAAGCATAATATTCATTTGAAAAGTACCATTCATTTAATACATGTATATACCTATTTATGTAGCGAGTAGGCACTTGAAGGGTGTGCGTGTGATAACTATTTTTCTTAAATGTTTTGATCTTTACAGAAACTCATTTGCACAGTGAGATATTTGTAATTAGGCCTAGCCTGAACTTGGATTCCATTGTTTTTTGAGTCATTTTTACTCGTCGTCATAGACTTCATCAAGGAAGAACAAAATTTTGCAAGCTTTTTATGATTCAACAAAGCATCGCCCTTCACAAGTTGACTCAAGTACTGACTCAAATGTAAGACAAAATGTAAGATTGGCATCAAAACATTAAATCCTAAAAAACATTTTTGGATTTGTATCATAAACTTGCTCAGGTGTGATTTAAACTGTTTGATTGAACACGCTAACAAAATACTTAATGTTTTACATGCAATAAGTAAAAAATAATTTAGCGTGAAATAAAAATAAAATGTTATTTTCATGCCTCTTTATTTAGAAATTTTGTAATTAAGTCAATTTATCTCATTAGTGATTAAATATGATCTTGAAACTTTTTAATTATGTTTCAATAAACTTAAAGAAATATGTGCAGAGCTATAATGATGAAAATATCACAACTTTAATTTTATGTCTGCAAATGTAATTAAAAGAAGACAAATCTTTTTTCTTAAAAAACCTGCGTATCAATTAAATGCTAGTGTTGTAATCTTTATTCCACTTAAGTTTAAATGATCAAGGTAGACATATTTTCAAATGTTGTCATTGCTAGTGTTGACCATGGTAACAGTCATAAAACATTTAATTTGGCCATGCTCATCTCCTGCGTATCAACAAAACAATTAATATTTTGAGTGTACAAGCATATAAATGTACAAATGTGTAAAGTATGTTTTAGCCACAAGCTATGTGAGTTAATGACACTTTGTCCTTAATCTTGTTCGCTATAATTTTGTCATGCAAAAATTCCCCTGTAACAATCAGCCTTCTTCTGAGTAAAAAACGTGTCCAACGGAAATGTCATGGTCATGGGTTGGAATATGATCAACTATTTGTTCTTTAAATGCAAGGCCAATGGTGACTAAAGATCGAGCATTGTTCGCTCTGCACTTTTCCAAATACTTGTCATAATATCCTTTTCCACGTCCAAGGCGATGACCTTCTTTTGTAAACGCTAAACCAGGTACAAACATCAGATCCAGACCACCTGTTCAAATCATGATTTAAAAAATACATCATGTTCAATCTTCATGTAGCCTCAGGTGGATATTTACATGTAAATCAGGATGGAGCATCATTAATTAAAACCATGTGAATTAATATTTATGATCATTTGTAAGCATTCCATGTGCAGCTAAAGTCAAAATCCAAAAATAATCTCTGGGAGGAAGCTGAGGCGACAAGAAGACCATTATCAAAATCAGCTCTGGTATTATTGTACGCGTAGCAATTTTACGAATATAAACTCCAAAGAAAAGAATCAGAGTCACATTCGTAATTGAACATCCTCTGCTACAATATATCATGCCATTACTAAAAGATGCCGCATTAATTGAATGCGCACACACGTACACTCCAGATTGAGGTAGAAGCAAATTTTCATTCATAGCAACAATGAATGATATAATTTAAGCAAATTTTGAATAGTTTATCAAACCTGATGCTAACGCTTCGTCACGGCCTTCAGACGTTTCCGGTTGCTTTATATTCCATTTAGTTTTTGGCAGATTTTCATAGTCCTCGAGAGAGTTTATGCGTAGCATTTCCATGGTTGTTGACGTGTACCTTTAAACACAAACGTTTAAAGAGTTGACAATGAATGCATATTGTATGATTTTGGAATGGAAACATCTTGGAATAAAAGGATGATAACACAATAGACAACATAAGAGTCAATGGGTTTTTTTGGCAAAATTGGTGCAGTTAAGTTAGTGCGAAATAGTCACCTTGGGATGAAACATTGCTTGCCAGAAGAAAACACATCGAGGAGCAGGTCATGCGTTGAAACTTCTTCGTCCATGCTCAGATACAAACTGATCCTTTCCGAGTTTTTATAACTGCTACTTGCCAATACCTGATAACAATTGACCATGGTAATGAGTAGCAAAAATAAACAACTTTGACATCATT
Organism: Willowsia nigromaculata; assembly: GCA_034700605.1. NCBI lineage: Eukaryota > Metazoa > Arthropoda > Collembola > Entomobryomorpha > Entomobryidae > Willowsia > Willowsia nigromaculata. The sequence continues at coordinate 6,686 of JAQIXX010000130.1, read as the reverse complement.
TAGTTGAACGTCTCTTTCCGAACTTACTTTCTGTGTGACGATTGCAGACTGGCGCTGCCTTTCTTCCTTGGTCATTGTAGCTAGTCGTTGCTTGATTTGTTGCCGGAGAGCTGATTTGGTTGCAACAATAGCCATAGTGGGGAAGTGAAAACTAAATTGGACGAGATAATCTTGATAGCAATTAATTGGACGTTTAGATTTTCAGTCGCTGCTCTGAAAATCTCAATATTGGCAACATACAAGTATGACTAGTCGTAAGTTTCTAACTTGCAGGATGATGCGATTACTAGAGTGAAATGTAAAAATGTTTCCTGAAATATGTCTCTATCAGCTGCAAAGTGGTTACTAACATATGCACGCATCTTATCATTACACAAATCCAGCATTCCAGCTCTTTCCCACCATCCATCCCAGCATTTATCAATCAACTCAATTATTTCACTCATCCTATCAGTCTATGATATCAAAGATTGAAGGTTTTTACGCATGCATCCACATCTTAAAGATAAAGCATCATAATACTATGATGCCGTATCAAATCTTAATTAGTTCTAGTTCCTGTGTTTAGTATCTGATAAGATAAGATGTAGGATAAGACGCTGCTGTTTTCAAGTCGCCCTTGCGCCTGTATTTGCCAATTTTATCAAATCTAAAATGTGTATCCGTAATCATCAAAATTCTCCTCATCATGAGTTGCAAATGAAATCCAACAAACATAAATTTAATTTGTAAAATAGGACTAGGAACCCGATGAAGACTAAATGTGTGTGTATGAGAATTTCATCTTGCTTGCACACTCAGAGCGGACCGACCTGCAATTTGTAACCATGTGCTTTTCTTACATGTTTTTATCCTGGAGTCAGCTGTCCATCAGCTGTCATCGCATTACACCGTGGCTACAGTTACAGTGGCAGTAACAATCATTTTCATCTCTTTGATCATTTTAATATTAATGGTATTGACATTAAATTTAAAATATAAATGATCGTGACAATGAGAATTAGTGACGTATAATTTGCAAATAGAACAAGGACAGCTAGTAAGTTTGCATCTAAGAAACATTTGTCATGGAAAGTTTTTCATAGATTGGGTGAAAACATGAGTTTGGAAGAGGAATCAGAAGCGGGACCTTCTTCGAGGAACTCAATTTGTCCCAGTAAAAGCACCGTTTATGTGGGAAACATTAACTACTCGCTGACGAACAATGATCTCATCAAAATTGTGGAACACTGTGGAAAGGTTGTTTGGTAAGATATGGCATTATTTTTGTTCATCGGATGATAATTGTGAAACGTGGGCATTGTTAGCAGTTTAACATTTTGTAATTCTAAATGTTTTAGTGCGAAGGTTGCGAAAGACAAGGTGACAAGAAAAAGCAAAGGCTATGCATTCGTGCAGTTTTTACAACCCGAAGCCGCTAATAAATGCGTCGATGAGTTTAATGGGAATGAGGTCAGTAATCAATTGAAATTAGAAGTTCTGTCCTTGCTTGTGCTTCTGTCTTAAGTATTCAGCCTCTGAAATTGTGTTCCTCTTTGTGTAGATGTTTGGTAGGAAATGGAATTGCAGCATAGCAATTGACAATGGAAGGACAAGTGAATTCATTCGGAAACGAGAGTATCCCGACAAGAGCCGTTGCTATGAGTGTGGCGAGTTTGGCCATTTAAGTTATAAATGTCCGAAAAACGCTCTGGGAAGTAGAGAACCTCCTCCAAAGAAGAAAAGAAGGAGAAAGCATAAATATTTTGGGGATACGGCATCCGTTTCATCATGTCCTAATTATAATGCCAGTGACGACAGTAATGCTTCTACCGATGAGTCGGACAAAGAGGCAGTTGCTGCTGACTCACTCAGCGCTGCTATAAATTATCAAGTAAAACTTATTTTTATGTCTTGCTTCTTGCATATCACTTCATATCAGTTTTCAACGTTTTGATGATGCTTTCTCAACCATGACAAGAGGATAAATTGCAAAAAATATTAAGACTTGTCGACAAATAAGGATGTTTATTTTTATGAAAATTTAGAGGCAGATGGCAGAAGAGCAAGAGTACAAAGAAGCTGTAGCAAGTGGCAACTACTCACATCTGCGCAGTTCTTCCGAAAAGACAACGCGTCGTAAGTTCGTGAAAGATGGGTATTTTAGCGACGAGGAGACTTTGGAAGAAACTAATGATAATGATTAGCTTTAGAAATGCGTGTTGTGATTTTTGTTATCTTAATCTATGACATTAAAATAAGTTTTTCTACTGAATATATCGTCACTTGAGATTTTCAAATGTTTTTAATAAATAACTTAACATGCACTCGATTATGCGACATGCGACACTTGCATGGATTTGCAGTGATTGCATAGGTTTATTGAACTGCTCGTTTCAGATGGCATATTCCTCCAGTTTCCACTATGCAGCATGGCTTATTTGAACTATAAACAAGCTTGCTGGTTATATTTCAAAATACGTCACATTGCACATGATCTTTTCAGGAAGTAATCGAAGTGAAGACGAAAATTATGAATCAGGCTAAAGATTTACTGATGAGCTTTGTGAGGTAACGACTTGATTCACAAAGAAAACTTTATATTACTACGCATCATAAAACGTTTTCGTAATACATCCGGTATTTAATTAAATATGTAACAGAAACTGAATCATGCATCAGTAATATTATGTGCAGTAACTGTGAACAGTGTACAGCCAAGACTCAAGCAGACTGTCGGAAATACATATCTACAATGAGATACAAAGCAACTTTTGACTTTTTAGAGATGCTGTACAATCGTAGGAAATCAGTTACTCGTTTTAATGCATGCACATTGAAAGTAAAGTCGCAATAAATCAATTGTAATTCAGAAAGAGATATTTGAATTTGAAATCTGATGCTTTGCTTCCTCACTTTTAGTTTTACGGTAGCATTAAATACAGTCAGCCGTAAACATTTGAAAGCGTTTCCTCCCATTGTGAGCGCCAGGCAAGCGATACGAATATGATTTCTCGGTTACCTACAGATTTACTTATACTGTTTAAATGCACGAAATGCATCAACAGGTAGTTAATTATTTCTTCATCCTGTCTGTGTGCCGTGTCGTGTGTGTGACTTACTGTCTGTCTACGCGATTTTTCAAAAACCACTTGACGGACACCAAACTGGTACACAGATCTTAGGTAAAAAAAAAGCCTTGAAAAAAATCAGGCTCAATTGTCAACAGTAACCGTTAGAAACCGTTATAACACCCAATTTTTGCATGATAATATGATACACTAGGGCATGTGTGCTATCATTTGAAATACTTTTTATCGCTGATCAATTTCCACATCACATCTTTTTCTGTTGAAAATGACGTCGAGACACGATTCACAACAATCGGTAGTTTCTTTTCACGGTTTACATGGTTTTAATTACTGACCAAGTCATTTGATAGTTTGCCAACCCATGCTTACAATTCAGCCTTAAACTTTTCTAATTTTGGACGCGAGTGCCATGATAATTAATTGATTTTCATTTTCTTCACTAATCATGCAGACTATTATTGCTAGAGGTAATGAACGTAAACATATCAAAGCTGAACGAGCAACACCTCCTGCCAGTCCTGCTTCTTTGTCATTTATATTTTGTCAATAAAAATATGAATTGTTATTGAAATAAATTATGATGTCCATGGGTTATTAATAATAATAGCCTTTCTTTGATGCAACCACGCAGCGTACACAGATGTTAGTCGTAACCAATTTAAAAAATATATGCTACCATGAAGTAAGGTTTCGATTCGCATGATCAATGTTCAAACTAATTATAGATTAATACTTCTGTTACGCCTGTTTATCTCCATGCCCAGCAATGATAGTTCTTGAGTGACACATTTTATTATGATCTTTACATATCGAATCATATGAAAATAGACACACAAGTCAATGTCATTAACCCTAGATTTAAATTATAATAATATTTGTTCAATTTAACCTGACATCAATAATTGCATTCTCTTTCTGTTGCCACTGCAAGTGCAATAAAAAATTAAACCGATAAAGGGTTTCCACAAACTTTCTATTTTTATTAATGGTTATGCTAATTAGCATTTTAGACCTGTATTTTATTGCAAATTGATTAATCTGAAATTAGCAATATACTTAACTACGCCTGTTTTAAAAGGCTCGTTGACCTAAATTGTGCGGTTTTTTATATCTTTAAGTCCTTAAATATCGCAATGTGATATGATGATGATGGTCACATAAAGAGTTTTACTGAAAGCGACCAGAAGCTGACCTCATAGAGATATTGGAAAGCGCATTTATTGGATTTGCTGCATAAAACTGACATCTGAATTAAAATTTACATAAATATTTTCACAACTCTAAAATATTTTACACACTTGAATCCATATAAAACTATAAAATGGGTAGTTACATGGATGTTGCACTTAAAACAGCTAGCGACTAGTGAAAATAATGTGACATCTGTGTGAAAGTTTACAGCAAATAAATAACAATCAACGAGATTAAATGAACTGCTTTCCAATTTCGATTTCCAATAGTACTAAAAATATCAATAAAGTCAAACATTCACGACCCCCTTTCGAGAACTTTCTCCTCGAAGGAGAAAACATCCATGTGTCATAATATCTACAAATCTTGATGCGCTCAGAGTTTCTTCGTACTAAACACAAGATTCTGGTTATTTCTACTTACCAATAATATAAATGTGACATCACGATACGATCAAGTGAGCTTAAACAGTATGGTTCATCAATTACAATGATTACGATTCATGTCTCATGACGATACTCTCTCTTAAATTAAATTACAGAAACGCATCATACATTCATGTATTCGACATAACTTTCCAGAAGTCAATTAACCAACACTGTGGGTTCCGATGTACGACTCATGATCTGTTTCATCAGCCATCTCAAGTATTTTCATAGATAAAATTGGATAAATCATGGATTATCTTTTATGCATGTTTTAAAGTACATATTATTTTGCATACTTTTTTATCATTAAAATAGATGTTAATAGATGTCAATAGGAAATGGCATTTTACGTAAATATCTACTTCTTACACAAAATGTTGTGAACGTTTCAATTGACATTCATACATAAGCAAATTCATTATTCAGCAAAATATTGTTTATTTACTTATCCCTGAATGAGGTGAGTATACTACTGAGTACGTTACATGTTATGATTATCGATGGACATGGACACGTTTGTCTGTGTGAGTGACCAGAGGTAAAGTTGAACGAATCCTAAAGTGGATGGAGAGATAAAGGCGAAGAGGGAATGCGCAATTGACTGTGGTTCTGATAGTTGCATATTATAAAACTGCTTATCATCACGGTCTGTGCCTTCAACATAATACAAACAAGTAAACACATATTAACAGTTATATATTTCTTTTCATGTGACTGTCGTCATGATTCATGCCGCATCGCGCATCCTCTGAAGAATAAATAAACTTTTGATCTGTGGAATAATCTCAACTACAAAACTAGCTAGCAAAAGTTCAAAAATAATTTTAAAGGATTAAAATATATTCTCAAACCCAGAGCGAGTTTATGAGCAATAAACATTCACACATAATATCTTTAATTAAAATGTTTACTGTAAGTTTAAAATGTTCTAATTGTAATGTATTCTAAAGACAACAAGTTTATTGCCTTTTTGATTGCTTTCACATCCATAAAACGAAAAGTTTTTTAAATGTCTTCATTTTTAATTTCGTCTCTATACTAATTGCTTGATGTATTCATGAATTCAAATATTGGTGGCTGTTAGTAAGTTGTATTTAGCGTAGGATTTAATATCCCTTCAGTGTGGCACTGCAAATAACTATAAAACATTATGTATTAAATTAGGCATGCATAATTAAATATCGAATACAATGTACAAATGTTCATTGTCATTGTCAGGTTTGCGAAATCAACCATAAGCTATAAAATGCGAGATGTAGATTTGATGCTATAACAAACGCTAATTTTGAAATTTGTAGTTCATGGCAAATGCTCTTGAACGAATGATTTGAAATTATATGACAATATTGCATTTAATGCACAATGCTTTCAGTAGAGACGTGACTTCGGTGGATCCGATTGTTAAAATGTTTTATTGCTCCACCACAACACCCAAGAAATACCATTAAATTACGAGAAAAATTAGTTTTTACTATTTCGACACTGCTCAGCATCATCAGTCTTTCTTGTCGTGACGAATTATCTAGTTGCATAAAGTCATTTTTGTAGAGGGAAGAAAAAATAAATGCTTAGCAAAAGGGCATTTTCATGATGAACTTTAAAAATACGAAACAAGGACATAAAACCAAAGATTTTAAATACAGCTGTGAAAATATGGAGTGCGTGCATTAATACCAGAGAGTATTAAGTAAACGATGTGTCTCATAATATGTAAATGTACAGATGTCAGATGTCACAATATCGTGTATAAATATAAACAAAAGATTCAAAAAGTAGAATAAAGATTATGGCACGTGTGCAATATAGAGAAGAAAACACTGTTCAAACATCTTCATATATTATTGAGAAATCTTTTATGGCTTGTGAGCTAGCTTTCACGACTGTGTATTCGAGCCAGACTGTTGACTAGCTCGACAACAATAATCCGCCTATTGTTTTGAAAGGAACAATAGGAAAGGGTACAGATTAAAAGTCTTTGAGTGTACAATACCGACCA
>JAQIXX010000129.1:0-91151 GCA_034700605.1 Willowsia nigromaculata | reverse complement strand
GCTTATTTAGATTATACTTATAAAATTGAACACAAAAAAGTTCCATAGACAAAGTTGATAGTACGAAGTAAATATTCGCACTTTCAGCGTATCTGTGATAGTATGCAGAGGATCACTAAAGACGAAAGTTCTTGTAAGTGACGCGTGTACTTAAAACCAAACTACCTTTTTTGTCGGAGTTTCTTACAGGTACTTAAAGCATGATTGACAGTTTATATTCGTCTCCTTGTTCTGTTTTTAATCCGGATTATAGCGGTGGTTTTAACAGTCGGAGCTTTTAACACAACGATTCGAGGGCTGGTTCGGATCCTAAATAGCAATAATTAACTAGTTTCCGGTAAGCTATGGGTGATGGGTTTGTATGGGAAGCAAGCTGAATAATTATGGCAATACCTTCTTACACAATGCAGTTCAGAATCGTGCTTCAAAAAATATTGTCCCTTTGGGTGTCAACTTCCAATACCTATACTTTTTGTGGTACTTACGATTTGGAAAATCCAACACATAAAGTAAATGAAAATGGATGAATACTAATAGAATACCAGTCATGTTGTCAACATCACGACTTTTGCAATTGATAATCGTAATTTTTGCATACTCAATTGAACCTGGGTATGTGCATTTGTGTGAAAAAATGTCTATAGAAATTCAAATTCAAACACTTCTACTATGGAAGCCAATAAGCATGTACGATATATAGTTTAAAATAGTGGATATTTGACAGACAGGCGGTATGTATGCATATATGTATACTTAGCAGTCATAAAATGAAGCAATAATGTGATTATGTGATGCTGAAAGGCATAGTTCTTTTTTTACAGCCGTGATTAACTCACAGCGGCAAATATTATGAGTTGCCGAGAGGAGATCAGAAAAGGGAAAAGCGTTTAGCTATTATTACCCGTACATACGTTCCTCGTAGAGTGCATTGCACACACACCACATTAGTCACATACTAATAACGCGTACAACGAATTTATGTGCTCATTCAATTTAGTTTTCAGAGAGAAGTCAAAATTATAATTGCACTACAGAATGGGAATATTTATGCTGTTCCAAAATATAAGTTCCTTTGAATACCTGCCAAACTATGTGAAGCTCAAGGCTTTTTCCTATACAGTAATACTAGGAAAAATTGGAAGCCAACACTACACCGGCGGCATTTGGTCAGGTTCAGGTTTATCAGATTCCCATCAGATTTTCTTGTATATTTTATGATTTACACTTCCACTCCACAATGAGCATTGCTATGTCTCTAAATAACTTGGAATAAGAATGCGTGCCATGCACACACATATTTATACTCACGTCTCAAACTATTGAAACTTATACTACCAATATTTGCAAAGTTGCAAATAGCGATGCAAATTTAGTAGCAGAAATGAAGTGGCATAAAATTCAGATGGCAGAAGAAAGCAGCCGTCGTATATCGGCAATCGCTCATTTTACTTTCGTACATAAAATAAGCTACGTCTACTAAAAGTACGATAAATATTGCTATCATTAAGTCAGACGACGACCACTCATTTGAAACTTTTTACGGCAGAGTTTTAAAAGCGACTAGCTGGCAATCAATGATGAGAAATACAAATTGCACTGTGCAGCAGATTTTGGATATTAGACTATTAATTGTGAAAGAAAAATATCGCACCGAAAGCATTTAAGCGTTTTTTTCGAACATCAGCATGACATAAAATTGATGTTCATTTCATTAAGCATCTTCTAAATATATTCTGATAAACAAATTTACATCTTTTGGGCTCGTTAAAATTACAAAAATGTTATTTATCATTTTTATGACACCAGTAATAACATTCACTGACTGAACGCTTAGACAAAAATTCTGCCAGTCAAGCCGGTAATGAGGATACGAACGAGGAACTCTTTGTTGTTTGTGGGTCCTACCAGGAAAAGTTGAATCTGAAAATTAGATTTGCATCTATTTTAAGATTTCACCTACAAACACAAAAGTGAAATCAACTGTCTCTCAAGTAGAAAATAAATTCTCTCTCTGGAAAGCGTTCAAAAATGAGCGCATTATTTTCAGCGACTGCCAACGAAGTTTAGAGTATGCAAGGGTTATTGTCTAGAGACGGGCTTGGACACGAATAAAAACGAGGAACACTTGGCACATTACTAATAACCGTGAAATTCTACGAAAATGAATAAAAATTTGCAAGACCTTAATTTTTGAGAAAATGCTATAATAACCACGATTGAAGTTTTATGAAGCGATGAAAAACATAAACACATAACATATCATATGAATGACATAACAAGTTTTTCGCTACTAAGGCAAATGGCTAATTATGTACATTAATTTAGTTGCACTCTAGTTTTCATTAAAGTTTCCTACCTTTCTTCGCCCCACGGGTTGTGTTGCTCGTTGGTAAAAGTTGGCGTGGCACCTCTTATTTGTTTTAGATCTTGACTGCTTGTGACTGACGAAGTAGTAGAGATAACATCTTTAATGCTAAAAGAAGAAGTGGATGATTGAGTTGAAGTTGTGGGCGTTGGAGACAGAACCATTCCCGTTATTAATGCTGGGTCAAGCATTGTTTCAGGTTGAGAATATCGTATGCCAACATTTTCGTTCCAGAGTAAGCATTCTTCCTCATCTCCATTTACGTATTTGAGTAAATCAAAACTGAAGTCAACTCCAGACTCTGTCTCTTGATCCATTATTGCACTCTGGAAAAGCGAATGACCATCAATAAATGAGGGGTATATTAAGCGAGGGATATTAAAGGACGAAGAATAAAAATTAGCAACTTAAGCTAATTCTTCAGTTATAATTATTTTCCTTACCATTATATCGTCATTTCCAGACGCCATCTTGATTCCTGCATCCGTTTTAGGTACTAGTTGTAGTTATATTCGTTAAGCAGGTACAGAGCGAGAGCTTGGATTATTCGAGTATATTTAGAAACTTTGTTTCGGTTGGAAAATACCTGCGAAAAAAAATCATATCATTAAATTCTATGAATTTCATGGAGATCTCACACACAAAAAATAACTGTTGGGTGGTATTACTCATATAGAAAAATTATAGGTAACATATGATTTAATTTGTGATTAATTACCTTAATATTAATCAAGAAAACTAAACAGCAACGGACTATGGCTGATAGAGGGTAAATCTAAATTAAACAAATAATATATAATATGATTATATCTCTTTTCTCTTAATATTTGATTTGACAAGCTTACATAACAACATTGATTGGTTTCAATCACACTTTTAAAAGCATATACGTACCTATGAGAAACTTTGTATCACATAGAGACCACAGATCAATCAGCCTAAACTTCCGTTCCCGTTTTATAATATTTCTATTTTTACGGCCTCAGGTACAAATTGTTGAAGATTGATTGTTACATTTTAAAAATTGTTGTCCCAGCTTGCTTCCATTTCCATCGTTACTTTTGGCTTGTCTGGTTTACGAAAACCTGTGGAGGAAAAAATGTTTATTGTGATCACGAAAATGGCAATGCAATGCATCAAAAATAATTAGAGGTTTTTAACTAAACACACGCAACTGACATTGGAGAAGAATGTAATAAAAATGTATAAACCAACTAACTTTCCAAAGTTTTTGACATTCTTAAAATCTCCAATAAAAACCTTGAGTTTTTTATTCAAAAGAAGTTTACATTCATTCTTCATTTAAATGGAGATGACATTCACTTCACTTAATTTTTAATACAAATTAGAGGCTCTTGTTATACTCCAGATATAATATTTGCAATCTGTAATCTGGAAACACCGATTTCAAAGGAAAACCAGCAACACCATTGTTTACACAAATTATTACAAATATTGAGATATTTACAAACAATTATTTGATTGATCTTCGAAAATCGCCTTACACGAAAAACTCAAATTGCCAATCATTGAGTCGACAGTAGTGTTTCATAACAGCGTCAATCGCCTCTTTTGCTTGCGTTTATTTAGGTATCCCCTAAGCACTAGAAATGTAAATGCAAAATGCTGCGAATATCTCTGACCATCAACACCAGCAAACTCCCTCTCGGCACAACAATTTAATTGGAGAAAACGTAAAACGTAGAGAAAATAGCAGGAGAGGACGCGTATCTATATTTTTTGCAAAGTAGAGAGAAAATAACATCTGTCCATCCTCGTATAATAATAGTCTTTTGCACGAAGAATTTCTGCACACACACACTATATTCGCAATTCGCAAGCCTCTTCGTGCCTATTTCCTCGTCTGCGTTGTCCTCTGCCAAAGCCAAACATTTTTTTGCAATGTGGACTAGTCCTTCGCCTCTCTCTCTCTATTGCCGTATAGTACACAACCAGATGATGACTCACGTTCTACGACACGTTTTTTAACATTTTTTTCTCGCACTCTCTATCCGCTTCTTTCTGTGTCTTTTCTACCACTGGCTGTCTATCTCTCTCCACTTGCCTTGCGTGATGGATGTGGTAGAACGTATTGGAACTAGTGGGCCTCGTTAATGCACTATAATTGCTTATGACTATCATTTCAATATAGATTTTACTATAATTTTAACACTTTCAATCCATATATAACTTTTGTATAAACAACTTTTTGTGGAGCTACACGAAAACATATCGGGAATATGAGGACGGCTATGTCTACGTCAAATGAACAAGTTGAGAGTTGAGAGAGTCTTAACTTTACTTTTTTGGATTTGAGGAGACGACGGCAGAGAGACGGGTTGTTTGTTTGGTTTAATTCCGTTGTATGGTCAATAGTATTGAATGTTTCCATTTTATTTTGTCAGGCTATCTATCATCATTAACAGTTTATTTGGATAAATATTGTCGTTGTTATCGTTATGAAAACATCGCTCCTTTTGTGAGAAGATGAAATTATTGAGCATTGTGGATTTGATATTAATTTTTGGGGTTTATAGGTGGTGGTCTTTGTTCATGCTTGGGATAGAATGGATGAATGAATGATTTTATTCATGGAGATTTATGACATGGTTTTCAATGCTCTTTGATGACAAATTTATGGTGGAAGTTTACTTAAAAGTATGAGGCATACATGATTTGTTTAGGTTTAGGTAGAGTTTTATAGCGTATTGTTTACTGGATGAATATTGAATATATTAATTAATAATTATGAAGATACGCTAAATATTTATATCGTCTTGAAATGACTCATATTTGTAAAAAGTAGCGTTGACACAATTAAAAAAAGAGAGAATGGTTAAGCGGAGGCTAGGTACAAAGTAATTTTAAACGGCTTAAAATGCAGCTCTTGATTATTTTTGGTAGGGATGCTGGATGGAGGAAAGGCCTACTAGAGTTAATTGATATTCTATTTTACTTATGGTATGTATCTAGTATCTACTATTGACTATCAATCAGAGAGAGGCATACATAAATTAATTTTTATTAAAGCAGATGGATGCAACTTTCAAGTTGTATGGTAAGTAGTCGTTTTTGCAAATTTGCAATTGCATAGGCCGTTTTATATACACTTTGATAATAAACTGTCTACTCAGATGAATGAATGAATGAATGATCACATGAATACGAATGAAAATGCAGGAGGCTCTCTCTACTACATCCTACGTCATTCATGAATCTGTCATGCTGTAGGTAAACATGTTTGCAAAATTGCAAATCTAATCTAGAAGTATATATAGCATGTAAGTTTGTATTTTTTTGCCAACTGGTTATTAGGGTTGACCAGCTCTGGTCTGGTACTGTTTTGCATTAATTCTGAACAACAATTTCTCATATTGTTGACTCATAGTTTTTGAAATATGAAAAGTTATGGGCTTCAAATCCTTATTAGATTTTCAGAGTTTTTTCTGGCGTTACATAATATTACCTAACCTTGCCTGAAACTCCCATTAAAGGCAAATGGCCAATTCGTGTAAAAATTGTTATGCAACTGGTCCCTAACTAGTGCGGTTTAGAATGAAGATGTCCACTCAAATATTAAAGCGGATAATACTAGATTACCGATTGTTCGATATTTGGTTCTGTCTTTGACGCACACACAGGTTACTCGTTATATAGTTTTTCATAACAGGATACACGATCCATGCGATTGATTGAAAAAACATTTCCGATTTTTTAAGTGTTGTTCCCATCATTTTGATGTTAGCACTTTTGGCAGCATAAATGTTGTACAATGGATGGGTAATAATATAAAACGATGTACTTTTTTTTAATCTACTGTCAATCTGTAATCTATGTTATCATATTATCGCGTCGTCGAAAAACGGTTGCGTGTGGACTGAAAAACAAGGTGTAAATGATTGCGTCAATCTGCTGGATACTACTGGATTCATTTATGTTCATAGGATCAAGCGCTGTTTTTGAACTTTTAAATTGAATCAAGTACTTTGTTTTCTTTTGCAGATTACCTCGTGCTCACAATATATTAATTGTTCAAAACTGCGACTTTCAAAGTAAAAATCATTTTCTCCGTTCTCGACTGCGTAGTATCTGCAGATCAGTTCAGGGGAAGTCCTTTCGGTTGTGCTGGATTTTTACGATAATTCATCCTTATTGCTTATTTTAGAGCTTAAAGTTTAAAAATTATTTTCTGAAATTGAATTACCAGTTAGTTTTGCATGATGGAAACAGGCATTCTATTGAACTTTAAATTTCATGAATCGATTAATTTATGATTGAATAGTACTTTAAACCTGTAGTGGTTATTGTTATATTGCGTGAGAACAATATTCCATAAATTTTAGTCACGCTCATGCTTCGCTTTTTAGAGTAAGAGTACAAGTATAGTAATAAAAATGATGCAAGTACCTAAAAACATTGCCTTTGTTCGTTTCGATAGCATGTGTCGTCCGATGTGCCACGGGCGCATAACAGCTGATATGATTTATGCATTGTGTGTTGTTTGATTCGGCATTGATTTCATGTGGGTTCCATTCAATCCATGTCCCATTTTTAAAAAAGCTACAGAAACATTCGGACTTTCCCCATGCGAAACTAACTGAACCGATTACTAGCGTGCAATTTATCACCTGTGCCTCTGTGAGTCACCCTAACTTGACTGTATTTCGATTGTGAAATTTACCAAATCCATAATTTAAGCGTAGCCATGAATAATAAAAATCTCGACGAGCATGCATAATTGATAGACTTCTTGCCATATATAGATAGTCATACCTATTTTCCCTTCTTGTGCATTCAGTTCACTTTATAATAGCTAATTTATTAATTTTTTTGTTCAGTTTACAGCTTAAAATTTACTAATTATGTGCACACATTCGGTCTGGACAATCAATCCTCAGCAGTTGAATTTTTAGGATCGGCCAAATGAAGGATACTCAGAAAGAATTTGTGTTTGCGTTAAAGGCAAGATACACTTTTGTCAACTTTAACAACTGGAAGAAAACTATTCAAATCTTGAAGACATCTCATCATCATCTCCCAAAATGTGAAGGATAGTTAAGACTATATAGCGCATAATTTGTTTGTCTAGCTATTGATTTAGAATATTTAGAAGATCGTTATCTGGTTTTACCTCAATCTAATACAGTCAGTAGTTGGGTGTCGGCAAAATTAATTCGTTGTTAGGCTTAGACTTCCAAGACTATTCGTAATACTCTTAGGAACCTTTTAAATTGAAATGGTTATAACTGATTTGATTTATCTGTTGTGTGGTAAGGAAACAATAAGCCAGAGATACTAGAAACAAAGCAATAATTAATTTAGCACAACTATCTATTTTGTATGTATTTCGGTTGAATATTCGTCATTGTGTGATAAGCTAACATAAAACTAATATGACTAATTCAAACTATGTCATCTATTAATACTTTAAGTTTGTTACAATTATACGTATATCTTCAAATTGCTAAACACTACATCCTATATTTTCCAAATGTCAACTAGCATGAGTACATGTTAATGTGTATAGGAGTATAATTACTTAAGTGAGATACTTGCTTAAGCTCAAAAGAGGTTTGGGAAGGTTGAGGGATCGAGAAATGTGAAAATTATGAAGCGTGAGTAATTTTAGTTTTTACTAATAATATTAATTTGTATAGTACTTTGTCAGAGTATTCATTCAGTTTTTATAAGTTAAATATCTAGTAATTAAATGTATGAATTGTTTTGGAATGAGGAGTTTATTTAAGTTCAGTAATTAGTATATTACGTACATTTTCGTTTAGTCAACAGGAATGTATGAATTTGATGTTGATTGAACAACATAAACTTATGAATAGGTATACACTTTCTCCACAACTTCACTCTAAAGACTATGACAAGTCAAGTTTCAAAAACAAATTTAACCTTTCAAATTACAAGTTTGTTAAGCAAAAGGATCTAGATAGGTGTTTATTGATTTGATGTCAGACATTTTTTACTACCACTGCATTTTAGTTAGCCATACTTCCAAATACATTTAAGGAGGAACAAATAAAAATACATATCTAGGGTAGAAAAACAAATAGAAGAGTACAAATTTTAGTTGTAGAATAATACGTAATTAAATTACTTAACATGGGATTTCCAACAGCTCTGGGGGCTTTTATAAGCTATGCTGCTGCATCAGCCTTCTTTTGGAACTTTCCCCATCTCCTTCACAAGAAAAAGACTATTCAGTTCTCATGTGCTCACATCAGTCATCGCGGGGGTGAGTTCCAAGCTTAGAAACATTTTTCAAAGACATTTATGTAAAACTATATTATGTTTATATTATTTTCTTAAATTGTGATACACAGGATCTGCAGAGGGCTATGAAAACACGCTGAAGAACTTCCGAAAGTAATTTCCCTTAAAACTGGAATTGTGAGTTTAATGTATGTGCTAATTTTGAAGTTGCACTTTAAAGAATCTCTTCCAATTTGCAGTGCCGTTAAAAAAGGAACAAATATGCTCGAGTTGGATGTTCGCCTTACGAAGGACGGGCAAGTTGTAGTTTTCCATGATCCAACACTGCTCAGGGTTACTGGAGAAAATTTGTGTGTTTCTGATGTTGAATATGCGGCCCTTCCCCCTTTAAATACCAAGATTCCGATTGACACAATACCCGGTATGATTTTTCATTTTATTCAAGCATTAAAGTTTGTATCTTCCTACGGGCTTAAAAGTTCGTCTGACCTGTGTGTTTTTGGGTTCTAGGGGAATACTTCACAGATTTGTCATGGTCCGAAGATGAACGAAGAATACCACTTTTGCGCGATGTGTTTCAAGAGTTTCCAAATCTCCCAATCAACATTGACATCAAGGATAATGATATACGTCTAATTGTTGAAGTTTCAAAGCTAATCGATGAATTTGAAAGGACAGATTTCACCGTTTGGGGAAGCTTTAATAATGAAGTTTGTCAGCAGTGCTACAAAGTGGTAAGGAATATTAAGCTAAATTATTTATGCGATGACAGTTTAAAAAAAATCATTTATGGACTGAATATTGAATCATTTTTATTACCCGTAAACCCTTGTAGAACCCCAGGGTGTGCTTATTTTTCTCAGCGAAGAGAGTTTTGTTTTTACTTATATGCGCTGTAACGGGAATATTGCCTTTCATTCCAATTAAAGAAACTCACTACGAAGTATTTCTTCCTATGTCTATGAAACGGTAATATTCATTTACTGTTAGCACATCCATGCGTTCCATTAAAATTATGAGCATTTTATTATTTGCTTTTTTATTATGACTTTATAGGCGGAGGTTAAAGCAAGTCACCCATTTGTCATTCTCAGAGAAGTGCTTGTTGTGGGTGTGTGAAACCTTCCTGGTGTGGAGACCTTTGATCGATCACTTGAAGAAACGTGGAATTCATGTAAGTAACATAAATGCCTATGCTTTGGCCTATCATTCTTTCAAGACATTGTAGATTTATAAAATACTTGTATTTTTTTTCATCAGGTCTACTTTTGGGTTTGCAATGACGATGACGAATTCGCACAATGCAAAGTTTTAGGAGCAACAGGAATAATGACTGATCAACCCACTCTTCTCCGTGATTATCTGAAAACGTCAGAATCGAGTGAGAGAATGGAGTGATAATTCGGTTTTCTAAATCATTCAAACAAATCACTTATAGTTAGTATTAAGCGTTAAATTACTATTTTCTATTCATATGACTCATTATATTGTATATGTACGATTTTTACTCTGTAAAATGTAGAAAGTGCTGGTTGACTTACTCTTTAAACTGGTTACAAAAATAAGCACAACACAATACATAAGAAATGTTCTTCACAGAGAACAAATATTATTCGTTAGAAAGTTCCCCTCAATCTGTGACGGTCAATGCATAATATGTATGTTTATAATTGTAAGGATTTTGACAAGATATAATACAGTACAATACATTTATTTATCAAAGTATTTCAAGCAACTAGTCTGTAAACGTTGTTAAATATCATCTTTTAGTACCAAAGATACCTTATATATAATGTCGAGCGTTATATATGTGTCCATGTGGTGTTACTACAATCATTTCTTGTGTATAATCTAATCAGCAACAATGCAAAGTAAGTATATATCTGTGCAGTCCTCCTTAACTCCCAGTAGTTGTCTAAATTTTATACTGATGAGGGTGACGGTGGGTACTTCAAACAAAAACTGATCACAATATGCAATAAAGAAAGATTTAACATTGTAAAGGGGAATTTTCGACTTTTTAATTTTAAAATCGTGCTAACGGTTTATTTCTTCATAGCAATCCAAATCATTTCTGGTTTAAGGAGAACGGTGGTAGCGTAAGTCTTTCATTGTAACTTTTAATGGATTTCAATAATTTCATGTTCATATTGTCTTTAAATGCAGCAATATAGCTCATATCATCAAGTTTTGGCCATGGAGTTGTTATTAAGTCCATAAATGGTTAAAATATGGGTTTGCTTGTACTGGATTTGTAGCTTCATCATGAGTCGCTCAAAAATTTCAAAGGTTCATTGTACTTATTTTTCATGCATAGACAAATCATAATCTACAGCCACTTATGCCAACGAAAATTCTAATTTTATAAATTTTCCATTAAAACTGATACACAGAGTAGAAAGGCATTCTTTCATTTGACCAAGAAAAAATCGTCTTCCTTGCTATAGCCAAGCTTTTCCAAACTGAGCTTCTAATTTATGAATGTGAATGCGTAAATATTTGTATTTATTTTTAAGTGTGATCTTGTGTCTAGAGACAAGATACAGATTTAAGGAGGGCATGCAAATTCGTGGGAAGGGAAAATATTAACTTGTAATTGAATTGGGTGTAAAAATGTAATGCTAACGCACTAACTAAAAATGCGGACTAGGCGATCCGTTCATGAAATCTATGCAAGTAGATACACCACCTAAAATTCAAGTCAAGTTGCATGGAAAAGTGTGAAAATAGTTAAAGCTATGATTTAAAGCTTAATATTATGTCCAATGTTCATCATGAGTAGGTATACTTGGTTGTGGTGTGTGGACTAGAACATTATGGAAAATTAAAAGGTAGGCAAAATTGGAAAAGCACAAGATGCAAGATACAGAGATGTGAACTCATACTCAACTATTGGAATCGAATCGAGAGATTCCACCTATGCTTTGTGTGCACACTATGCATTAAGTGGATACTCTGGCTATTATGGCCTTCGGAGAAATGATAAGAAATTGTCTCACGACTCAATAGACATTAGAATATCGTACATTTTTGCAACTTGCTCTGCGAATATAAAATTTATGAATGCAAATTTATTTTTAAATTCGGACTCGAAAGGAGTTAATTGAGCATTTAGTACTTTAGATTTGGACTTGATGAACAATTTAAGTGTCAACAGTTTGATGGCTCTTCTACATGCAAATGTAATCATAAAGTTTCATTCTAATTGTAGACCTCTTAAGTATTCAGATATTTCAGATAATCGACTTGATTTCCCACGTGGGACGGTCAATGCACTGTTGTGCAGGTAGCCACTATAGAGAGACTCAAATGAACATGTGTTCATAGCTGCTTCTTTTGGTGTATCGCATCATTCGCATCTTCCCATCATCGTGCTATGGATGCCTATCCCAGTTGTTGCTCAGAGCTTGCTTGAGAAGAACAGACTTTTAGGGAGTTTCCTCGCCCTCTCACTTCTAATTGCGTTCAGTCTCAAGTCTAGTAAACTAGTGAATATTTAAGTTGATTGTGTTCGAAAAGTAGAGAATGGCATCCCAAACTCAAGGAATCCAACAACTCTTGGCTGCCGAAAAACGTGCAGCTGAGAAAGTCTCGGAAGCCAGGAAACGTAAGTCAGAGTTTGGATTTAAGATTGTTTAATTTGCTTTGAGAATGTGGGTGGGTTTAATGTTGTGTTTGGTGATTCAGTGAGAAGTTGAGAAGTTAATTGAGAAGAGGTTGTATTTTTTTAAATTAATGCAGGCAAAGCCCGTCGTCTGAAACAAGCCAAGGAGGAGGCCCAAGCTGAAATCGAAAAATATCGTCAGGAGAGAGAGAAGTCATTTAAGGATTTTGAGGCCAAGGTATGTGGTCAACTGGATGTAAAAACGGAGTAACTGGTTTAATTGGTATAGATTGATAATTTTTATTTATTGATTTATTTATTAGCACATGGGGTCACGGGAAGACGTTGCGGCTAGAATTGATCAGGACACGATTCAAAAGTTGGAAGCGATGAAATTACAAGTTGCGCAAAATAAGGAACAGGTTGGCACATTTTTAAAGATTCATAATTAATCATAGTAATGAGATGCAACAGTGGAAGTTTAATTAATTACCCTAGCGATCTCTCCTTAACTATTAACGTTTACGTTTGTTGATTTTCAGGTTATTTCCAGGATTTTGGATATTGTTTGCGACATCAAGCCAGAACTCCACAAAAACTATCGCCCAGATGCGTAATCTCAAATTTTTATATTCAATTCGTGCCCCTTACCTAAAGTGTAGCTACACAGGTTTATAACTAACCACAAAATGTAGTAATTCAGATAGTCAGTTAAAATAAGAACAACAAAAAGTCAATATTGTGATCATAAACATTCCGTAGATAAAGAATGTATACCTGATTGAAATAAGGTTAAAATAGTAAATCGGCATATAGTAGCATTTTATCGGTTAATTTCAACTCATCTAACATTACTTGCATTACAATAATCAATAAAAGTTAACATTAGCATTGAAACAAATGGAAGCGTGCGTTGAAAGGTAGCTATTATGGTAAATTGTGTAGTTATCAGTCAATATAATTCCTCCAATACTGTACTCACTGCTCGTCCGTACGAAAGCGGTACAGTGAAAAAAACCAGTAAAATGTTCATACATCTATAATATTCGATATTGAATAAAATAACAATTTATCTAATCAGCTACTCTTATCGAATCAAAATAATTGTCTCTTTAAATACTAATAAGATACATATTATAGCATATTTATAATATTGGTGGCGACATCGGTGAACCAGCTCCTTACGCTTTCTCTAAGCCAAAATCTATTAAATATTACTAAATACTATTAACATCAGGACATTTTGGGTTAGGATTTTTTGGGAAACCTTGGATTCCAGCTCATGTCAATCTTTTACTACTAATTAAATGGTTAACTGGTCTTAAATATAATCGTAGTACCGATAACATATAACCCAGTGGTACCCTCTACATATACATACCATAATTATATATTATGTCGCTATATGGTTAGGGTTCAAGTTGGTTATACTGCTAGTAGCAGTCCATCAAAACAACACAAAATTCCCTTTTTCTTGTAAATTACAAAGGAATGCAGTGAATTTTGTCGCTTTATGGGAGGTAGGAGGATTTATGAGAAAATGGAAATGGACATTTCTAATCTAGTCACAACACAATAATATGCAGACTTAACATTATAACAAGTATTTGTAGCAATTACGCACTTGTGCATCAATAGGATGATTTGATTTAATGTTGACATGTTTGATAAATATCATGAGCATTTTCTAGTAAGTTGCTTTAGTAATATCTCTCAAGTTGTGTTTGCGTAATATATACATATTAATGTTACAAAACTGAAAGGAAACTTTCAGTTGGAAACACGATCCGAAAGGGTCGTGTGAATGATTAGTTTTAGTTTTCTGATGGGAAGTGGCTAAAAATATGTTCTATGATAATTACTCCAGTTATTTCTACATGTTATAGCACAATGACAAAACAGGCAGTAAATTCTACGTCATCCGCTGACAATTTATTGCAGTATTTTATTAATGCTAGGTGGTAGGAGGAAGCAGAGGTTATGATGGATCCAATTCCATGAGCGGTAACTGAACTTTAGGTCGAAGAGGAGCGACGCTTCTTCCCTCCCGCATGCTTACACTTCTCCGTGCTCGAGTGATTTTCTCATCGTCCACAATCGGAGCACTGAATAGTTTCAATCGGGTCTCCAAGATTTCCCTGTTTCTCTCCGCATTCTTGTGTCGAGCAGCCCTCAGTTCTGCATCCATTTCTTCACGCGCTTTCTCCAGCTCATGTAATTTTAATTGGGCAACTGTTATGTAATAAATAAATTGTTTATACCGAGTTGCATAATTTTTGGTTCAGTTCCAAACTCCAAGGGGCATACCTTCTAACTGTCGTTCCATTTCCGAGTGCTTCTGAACGTACGTCTTGGTTTTGTTACGCTCCACATCCAACAGTTTCCTTTGTTCTTCCTGAAGACGTTCCAGCTCTTCCCGTTTGGACCACTCTTCATTTAGTATGCGCGCTTGCAAACTCCGGACCAACTCTTCGTCTTTTTTTGCTTGTATCTCTTCAGCAAGCAGTTTCTCGAGCTGTCGACGCACCTCATCCAAGTGTCGCCTTTGCTCTTCTTCCATCGCTTTCTGCTTAGCGAGTTCTTTCGCTTCGTCTTCTGCAGCTTGCCTCGCCTTTAAAAAACCGTTGATTTGACATGAGTGACTAGTGACTAAACTTGTGAAGCGTACACACTAGTAATAACAGATTTATAGTTATTTTTGAAATAATAGCATACCAATTTTTCAGCTCTAAGCATTTCTCTTGCTCTGTCACTTTCTACTTGACGACGGATGCGTATTCTATGCCATTCTAATCTCCGCTTATTTCTCAAATGTCTGCCATAAGACTCCTGACAATGAAGTCTGGATAGTGCCAATTTTAGTGAAGTGAGCCATTGCGAACGATATCTATAGAATGGAGTAATAAAAACTGAATGAGTATGTATTCATATATTATATACAATACGTATGGCGTATGCGTAATACGGTAATACGTGTGCCGATCTTGTATTTGAAAGAAACATGTGAAAAATACCTCTTGTCCAATGTGGCCAACTGCAAAACCCTATCCGTTGTGATAACATAAAACTGATGGAATTTGGAGTTGGGTTGATCTTGACCCTCTTCCACTCGTGTTTGCGCATCAAATTCAATGGTTTTTGGCTTCTTTGGATTGGTGTAGTAGGTTAGCCCGTTGGAAGTGAGCACAAACAATTTTTCTACAAATTTCGGTAAATACTCCCCTCGTTTGAGTAACGTTCCCTGGAAACATTGGAATATCAAAATATTGACATGATTAAACTTTTCCTTATTAATTTTATTAAAGGAAACGACATGACATTTTTAGAGCTTTGAACCCCATACCTTCTTAATGATATCATCAACAAACTCTTCATAGATTTCGTTAATTACTTCGAATACTTCATCCTTCTCAAAGTTTTTCATAAACTTCAACTCGATAACAGAAAGGAATGTTTGGAAATCGAATAAAGCGTTCGAGAAAAGACACTAGAAATATATCACGTAATATATATTATCAAAAAATAAAACTCTCAGAAAAGTTCACAACGCCCCAAAAACATTTTTGGTTCTTCGCTATGATATTATTAGCTTTAATTACTCACATCAAATTCTTCCTTCATATCCCATTCTTTACTGAGAGATGAAAGAAATTTAGTGAACACTAAATCGGCTTCTTCGGAACACAACAGTACCTGTGTAGGAAACAAAATTTTCACTGAATAACTGGCTACTTATTTTAATCGCTAAATGTCCATCACTTTAACTTAACCATCGTAACACGAATGGGTATCATTGAAATTAAATTTTTTGCATGGTCAAGATTTACTTGGGCAACATCAGTGTCTGCATCCCGCACCAAATCTGCAAGCAGACAGAAGATTCGGAAAAGCTTGAATATATTTTCCGAGTCGACCCTTGGATTTCGTTTGAGAGACTCTGACAAAAGTTTGGATTTGCTGATGATCCAACAGGCTTCATCGATTTGACTTTCCAAACCTGATAGCTCCTTCCTTCCAAGTGAGTCACTCAAAGAGGAAAATACTTCTCGTGATAAATACTGCTCGAATTCTGAATATGTCAATGTGGTAGCTCCTCCAAAATCTTCTAAAGCTTCACTCAACCCTTGGCAATCTATTATCGTTCCTAGACTTGCCACTAGAACCTGAGATTTAAAACAACAGTGAAATCCTGGCATGCTTGAAATTTCCAAAGTTTTCAATAGGTTGTATTTGCATGATGTTTCATTACTTAGATATAAATTAATCATTGCCAACATAATGGTGCATTTTGTTTTAACTGCGTAATCACGATTCCTAATCTTCATAACCCTTTCCTTTCGATAAACGATATAACATTAAATTATAACAATTAGAAATGACGCACGCATAGCAATACGATTGCGCAGTGTGGTGTGGTAGTAGTAGCTCTGCTTTTATGACACATACAAGCCACGCGTTTGATTAATTGTAAAATGTGACTATCTAAATGATTCTCATTTCATATCAAACTGTTTATTGTAGTTTTCCTTTTCAATTATAACATTTTTACAGTTTTTTCTGGCATTGTTAAATTCATGGAAAATTTATAATTATCATGCTCGCTGTGCCCTTAAAATTTTAAAGAATCCTAAAAAAACATAGACATGTGAATGCGACGGCTTTTCTTTAGTGCAAATATTTTAAAGGTAAATGAATACCTATTGGTATACCTACATAATCCTCTAATATACAATGCGCATAATATATTGTCTTTGTATTTACATCAAATAAATAAGCACATACAAACGGCAATAAAAATGAGTGAAGTATGTGCATAAATGATTTAAAGATCCAAAACGAAACTTTATTTGGTTTCGAGCTAGGGAACTTGTTTGACTAGCTTTAGAATGGAATAATAATCTGTTGTGCGTAGCCGACGCTGCTGCTGCTACGCTGCTTTCATAATCATATTATTATCGTGATCATGAAGTTACATAACATTACATATTTACATTCGTGTAGGATTCACGATCACAACAAGAACCAAACGGGCACACCACCACACCACACACTGACACTATTCTACTTCTCTGCTTTTATAGCTTTTCATTTTGATCATGATGGGAAAAGAAACTCTAGGATAGCTTGCATGCAAAAAAAATTCATTTTCTTGTATGTCTTCCTCTACATATTATGATCTGCTAATTGGCAGAGTGGAGCAGAAAAGGAACTTGGTTTTATTCAATCCAATACTGCCACTTATAATGATTCTGTTTTCATCCTCTTTTTGAAACCCTTTTCCCACATATCAAAATTAAATCCTGTACTAATAACTTGGATTCACGCACGACAATGATGACGCAGTGAGCAATGATCCAGAGTTGAAGGAAAATGACTTCTCTGAGATGAGAGATATTATAGTTTGCTCCGCATTTCCACTGAAGCCGGTGGAAATTGTGGCTGATAAAAGGACAAAGTATTAAAAATCAAAAAGAGGTAATTACTTTGAGCTTAGATTTAGGTGCACTAAGGCCTTCGTCCTCGGTCAAAGTTGAAAATGCATGCCAGATGCTGTTCCGCACAAACTCTAGCAAAACTGCCATTTTCGACCCCAAAAAGTAAAAACAACCCTCGTCAACCCTTTCGCTCTGCGAACTAACCAAAACTATGAGTTAACTCAGTGTTCATGTGTTTTTTACATTCTCTTCGTCTCTCTGCCTTATTTGCTCGGACGCTGAGTTTGATGTTGCAGATGAGGATAATTCTCGTCTGCGTTCTGCCACCATCACAATCATCATCATCATCGTTATCGTCATCATACAACACACACACACGCTCTTCTCATACAGCAAGCCTCTTTTACAGAAACGACGTTTACAACTACAAACTCCATCCGAAAGACAAGCAAAATTGCAGCAACCACCATGCATAAAGTCATCTTCTCATTTTTTTGCTACATGTTGCATTCTACAATGCTAACAATGCATAAAACATTATTACTACATATCATTATGATAAAACTGCAAGTAACTTTTCTCTGTAGTAACGCTGAACGCCATTCTCTCTTCAATATATATAGTTTGACTGCTCGTCCGAGTACATCACCATACACACCACCCCTCCACATTACATTTATGATTCAATTGTCAGTAAAACTATACCCGTGTCTCATTCTCATGCCTCTTTTAAAATCTCAATCGCAATGCTCTTTGCAGTTAGTTAGTATGTTTGCGTTAATGTCTCCTCGTCGTCATCATCATCATCATCATGATCAGCATCATCGCGCATAGTCGTCATCATGATGATAAAAATGATGATATTATTATTTTGTCCTTCTCCTTCTACACACACTCTACACATTACTCGGCTCTCTGTTCTCCTACGGAACTATAAAATTGTAAGATATCTGCTCTCTGAATCACATCTCTCTTTCATTGCTTTTTACATTTTTTTTGTTGTTTTTATCATTGTATGAGTTTCATAGAGTCTATGTATCTATAATGTTCTATTGAAATGTATACACTCATGCAAGTACATATAGGTAAATCCTTTTTTCTATAAAGTAAAATAGCAGAGATAATATTATGTGGTCCTCCTCCCTACCTGCTTGATTTGCGTTGTTGATGGCTCATTGAATAGAGATTTTCTATGCATTCTTTTACACAAGCCAAACCCAAGCCACGCTCACATAGTCGCTTATTACTGACATATTAGGTTTTTCTGTTTTTATTTCTTTTCTTTTGAAAAGCTGACTCGCTCTTTGGAGGAATAATAAGGCACTGCTAAATCATTCTATATAGCACATGACACTACCATTATTGCTTATCACCCATCCATCCATTTACATTTTTTGCATATAAACGCACACTCTGTCTGACTGAACATATCGAGCCGTCCACCTCTTCTCCTCCTTATGATGGTGATCATCATCATCATCTCATCATCACCGTCTTTTCTGAGTACATATCACATCAATAATATATTACTATATTTCTCTCTGTTATATAATCACTGCTTAGTCACTGCTTTCAAAGGAACATTCTCTCATCTCCTCGTCCTCCTCTCTGATCCGTCAAATCAGAACAGAACATGCAGAAAGGAATGTGAGCTTAAAAAGATTTTTGCTCATGACGATGCCGAGGAGCAAGAGAGGCTCTTGTAAAAGAAGAAAATAGAAAGAATAAGAATGTTACTTTTTTTCTTTCATTTTTACTGTATTCTTTTTAAACGCCATGCCTTTTTATAGTAATGGACCACTTGAGTAATCAGCTATTGGTCTTGTCTACTAATAACTACTGCGGCTGCAGCAGCAAAAAAATCTCATGCAGTAATCAAGATGCAGAAATGAAAATGTGTGTGTAGACGAAACGATGATTGTACCGTACCTGCTATATGGATGGTGATGCAAAGGTATGAAAAAAATGCATTCATGTCTAACTTGCTAAAGAAGAAGAAGAAGAAGAGTGTTCTTTCTTGAAGATAATTTTTCTTCATTTGGTTTGAGTTTTGTTTCGTCGCTTGATATCATATCTATTATGTATTTTGCATATAGTAATATCTATGTGTTTAGTAGTCTCTCTCTGGCATTATTTATCTATTTATGTATCATCGTCATATCATCATTGCTTGCTGACCATTTTTATGACAGTTCTAGTTCTCATTTCTCACCAGGCAGCATTCTCCGATGCCACCTTAGAGCCACTCATTGTGACAAGCTAAAGTGTGGCAGTTGCTTTTGCTCTCTGTGTTTGCAAAATAAATCCTGTATGATGAGAAATGAAGTATGAAGATACGAAAAATGAGCTGCCTTTCTGCCTACTGCTGCGAGCATAGCACAAATCCTTCGAGATCTATCATAATGACGACAACAGCAATAATTGGAAATGGTTTATTACTCACTAAAGACAGTACGAAACAGTGAGATTTTTAGTCTTGTAGAGTTTATAGCTGAAGTTCTTTTCTTGCAACTAGTACGAACATCTACGTTAGAATGATGATAAATTTTGTGCTGTTTGATGATTAATTAAATAATAATGGAAAAATGGAATGTATATAAATTCATTTAGTAACCATTCACCAATAATAACAGTTGTCAATTGTATCTGAGGAACTTTTATATGAATTCTCTGCGTTAGAAGATGAAAAATTGATATTCAAACTGTTGTAAACCCAGAATTTAGTCAAGTTCACCACTGGAGAATTAGAATGTCATGGTTTATGATTTACATGGGTATACATATGCAGCCGGTATGCATGATTTTGCAGTTTTAGTTCTGTAGTACATAATGTTACAACAACGTAAGGGGCAATGTGCGAAAGTTCGTTGGGTCCTTGAAAATATTTAAATCAATAAATTATCGAAATATTTCAATGAAATAGACTTAAACAGGTTTCATAGAACTATGCTGGAAGAGACTTTTAACATTCTAGAGATGGTTGTATTTAAACTTAAACTACTACTGTTACGTCTTTACTTAAAATATTATACAAAGGAAGCACTGTTTGAAATTGAATTAGTCTCCAAGGTAGTATATTTATTTATTTACTGCTATATTGCAGACATACAATTTGTCTCATTGATGGTATAGCTTCAGTTTTTAATGCCAAGATTCGTGATGCTGATTCACAGCTAACATGTCGAAGTGTCAGATTAAGTTAAGCAGAATAGTATTTTAGTGAGTGATAAACACATTTCGACTGCGATTGCGTCTCTCAAATTTGACCGAACCCCTCACTAGTTGCATAAGCCTTGGTTACATTTTGCAAGTTTCAAGTGCATGCATTTTGAGAGTTGGAATTTTTTAGTCCTATTTATTTGGCTATTTGTTGCGCATTGATCCCAAAATCAGTGGCTGCTTTTTTCTGTAGACCTTCATGATTAATTTATTTATGACGATGAGTAGTTGACATGTCTCTCTGGTCACTTGACTTGTGGCACTAGTATGAAGTACGTTACATGACACAAAACAACTTCATTTGCCGAGACTTTCCAATCGTTCTACACATTGGTTACACAGCAACCGTCTCAAATCTCCACAAAATAATAGTATTTGCAGATTTGCACTCACAGGGACATCATCACATCATGCAGTTCATGCTGCGACAAATAGCGAACGTGTACATTCTATTGTTGGCCACCTGCATATCCTGTCATTGTCCACGTCCAAAAATTAATACTATAATATGTACTTATTTCATTGCATTGCAAATATTGCTGATGGTCCGACAAAGGAAATTGTAGGTTATAATTACTTGCTAGATGTTTGCGAGGCCTTCCGACTTTAATAAAACATGAGCAAGATTTATGGCATAATTGTGGATTCTACTGTTTTAAATAAATTTCATTGTGTCCCACCCTTTAAAACTATTCATTCTCGATTTATTTCCGTTTATTTATTTACAAAGTTTGCATATTTAATAGAGTGGTAGTATTGTAGCTTGTAGCATATATTATTTTTGTCATATAAAACGACTTTGCATGTACTTGTAAGGGAGCTTATTTGTCTGAAATTTGCTTAAGAAGTCCTTCACGGAAGACTCTGACAGTTTTGGATTGTCTGTGTTAGCCTGTATTGCATAACGAGAATTGGCCACGTCTACAATTACTAGATAAGAACGGGTTTCCTCCAAGTCCATAAAAATGCGCAAGGATTCTGCTAAATCGCTCTGAAAAATTAAATAATAATTATTGCTATTAACAAAAGTTTATTTAAAGTTTGGTCATCAGTTAATTTGTATTCATTAGTGTCAGTTCTTAATCAAATGCTTACATCAGCAGCAACAAAAAATTTAGGCGTATACGCCTCCTCCAAAGAAGACAAGTCGAATTCAGTGGCCACTGGATTTAAAATAGTTTCCGCTGTATCATAGTCTGTGTCGCTGTCATCTAAAAAAATAATAATCATGAGTGGAATAATAATCTTCTCCATTAAAATTATATAAATAGTATATGGAATCACCACTAACCAGTAAAATATATAACGCATAGAGAATTGTTGAGTGTGGATGAATGCCTTTCCCGAAGCTCATCAACAAGTCGTGGATGCCATGGGAATTCCTGCGAATCATTAGAAGAATATTTACTGATAAATCAGTTTTTATAGTAGAACCCGTGCGTGTTAAAAATACCACATACAATTCCTTCCAAATCATCATTGACCTCCAGTCTCCCCTCGGTTGTTATGATGCTGTCATCCACATCCAATAACGTTAAATTAGGAATGGCCTTTACGTTAAACGCACTGGTCAACAATTCTCGCCTCTTTTCATCTTCAAATGGCACTGCCACCCATGGCATTGTAGAAAAGAAACGGCAGAAGGATTCTTGACTTCTGCACAATCATTCAAGTTTGATGCATTCCTCGTGAATTTCATACCAAACTTGATACACAGATTAATAGTGTCTGCATTAGATTCTGTTGTTACCTATCCGAACTGACAAATATAATTTCCAGCCTCTTCTTCTCTTTGTTCACACTTTTATAGAGATCCACCAATGCTGCCAGAAATGTCCGGCATGGAGGGCACTATGCATAATATTGTACAATAATCTATTTTTGACGTTTCCCTTTGAAAAATGGCTTGTGTCAGAAGTAATAGAAATACATAGTGAGTGTTGTAAGCTGGAGATTTTATTAATTAAGAGAGAAGCCTTACCCAAAACGCAGCGAACAAAAGGCCCTTGATTACATGGCCAACATCGTTGGAGGTAATCGCTTCTTTGGCGAAATACTGCCTACTTGAATCAGCACCGTTGGTCGTGCATTCACCCGCATTTTTTGCCAGAAGCTTGTTCCTCAGCAGAGGCCCGGATTCAAGGATTTTGGAGAAAGGTGGATATTTCCATGGGAATTCAGCTCCTTTTTTATCTTTGAGTAGTTTTTCTTTCGCGTTGAATATGATTACCTCTGTTGTATGCGCCTCGATTAGAATTAAGGACGGCATTTCTTTCACCTCATATTTTCTACAAAGGAATTCCTGGGAATTACAAAAATAGGATTTTATTCAATGGGGGCATTAGTTTCATAATTGTTTAACTCAGTTATTCAGTTTGAACTACTTTTTTTTAACATTTCTACTGCTTCTTGAAGTGGATAAACGTAAAAAGAAAGATCTTTAGGCTTTGGCTTGGAAATACCATGTCAAAAAGTTTTGCTTCTCATCCTCATCAAGTTGGGACGCCTGCAATTTAGCGTAACGCTACTATTGGTAGTTTTTGGTGTCTGATTTTTTAAACTATTTGAAATAAACTTGTTTATATGTAGGTAATTAAATCTTGTGTTTTTTAACATTGAGATGTAGTGACTAATAAAACAGTTTCAATTTTTTCCAAATGCCTAGAGTGCTGGTTTTATAGTTAGTTAGTTTTCATAAAAGCATTGTATAACTGAGTTGCTTGGTAACAGACAATTCACCACACAATCAGGAACGCACAAAAATGTACCGACATAAAATCTGCATCTCTAATTTCTTGAATGCGATGTTGCTGCTTCACATCTTACATATTACTTTCAACTTGTAATGGTTGAAATGTACTTACAATGAGACAAATAGAAAAACAAAAGAATTACTTATATTTGAGGCACACTTCAAGGGAAAATATACCTGAATTCTTTGAGTTTTCTCATGCGAAATAGAAAGAAAGGGACAATCCTTCTGAGAAAACAGTTGCTTAATACCAGTCGTGGAATCCTCGGGGCACTGTGTTTGATTCATAGGTATTAAGACGACTTCAAAGGCTACATCACTCCTTTTCTTCAATTCTCCATGAAGTTGTATCAAAGAATCTCTCAGATCTCCGAGCTCCCTCGCAGTTTGCTCTGTGTTAAGTGCGTCATCTGAAAGAGTTTAAGTACGATGTATGAACACACAAAGCAAAGTATGTATCAAGGCAACGGATTCAATCTACCTCTTTCACATTATTTCTGTCAATAGAATGTCAAAGCGATACATAAAGCTTATTAAAAATGCCTAATGACATCTTTAAGAAAATGGAGGCACATCATTCGACAATTGAAGGGATGAACGTTCAATGCTTTCATGAAAAGAAAACCTTTTTCCCAACTTTTGATGCAAAATATGCGGCTGGATATAAAGCATGTAGAGAATTTACTATATTTACTTTGTGGTCAACTCATTGAACCATTTTGAAAACTTGAACACAATAGAATTTCAAAAGAAATTTGAAGGAAATTTTTTTAAAAAAATATGCTTATATTGTAAGTCATGGCATGCATGGCAATAGGCATCGTGTACAAAGAACAATGAGAAGGAACTCGAAAATGTGTCAAAAGTACAAATAATAACAAATGCATCATAAGATGTCAAATGTAGCGTGTAAGTGTAAAGCCTAGCAGTAATAAGTTATATTAATATGAAATCTTAATCTCAGAAAGAGGAATCTTACCGGCGGCAAACAATAATCCGATGGTATTACCGGCTTTGTCAAGTTCAGAAGTTGCTAGTTTCTCTCCTGAGGCGAGATATGACAACTCCCTCCCAAGTAATTTGCACAACCGCTGACTCATCTTTGCCTTTGCGCTGCGATTATGGTGATGATGACTCTTTGTACAAATTCAAGTTCAAACGGCACATGGGAAGATCAAAGAAAAATTTGATGTTGCTATAAGGCTTGATGGTAATATATGTGATGTAGTGGAAGTATAATGGCTTCGAGGAAACCAGAATGACTTAATATTATGTAATATCAAAATCCTACGGAGTATTGTATCCCTTGATACGAGACTAGATTAGCTCTCATTCAACATTTATGGAATTCAACCAGCACGCAATATCTGTGTTCTCCACACACGTTTTGCATTTTATTGTTCATTACACTGTCACTTGCAAATGAGTGACTAGTCTTGACATGACCACCAAAATGACTATTAATGACAAAGCTATGAACTAAAAGACACAAAAATATTTTCCTAGTTTTGATACATAACTTTCACTTTTCCTAGCCAATCGTACACTTCAAAAAGAAAAGAAAGAGGAAGAAATCTCATTTAATTTGAAGAAATATTATGTAAATCGACACAAGGCTTGGCTTTGCCTATTATTCCATAATTGTTTGGCAATAAGTACACTCGTAATAGATGGAGAAACCTCAGAAACCACACACCATTCACTACTCCCAGGAACTTTTCTCTTGATTACCAAGTGGAATGCAGCAAGAGCCGACAAAAGTTACCTCTCTTTCTCCCTCAGAAGACAACAATAACACAAAAGTATAATAGTTTTATAGTACACGAGACTTGATATTTTTCAAATGAAGAAAGCCAAGTGTTGAAAGAAAGTTTTGCAGGACAAGTCGTATTGTTATTGGGGAAAGGAAGTGACTGAGACTGAATGACTTCTAGGTTGTTGTTGCTATTTCCGCTGATGAAAAATGGAACTGGAAGAAAGTGTGTGAGAGAGAGAAAGAAAGAAATCTCCTTTCATGTATGCCCCAACCCCAACCCATGCAGTATTATGCAACGTAAAAGGAGAAAGTAAGGTGGTCTTTGTGGTATGGTGTTGAAATACCAGCTGGTGATTCAACCAACTAAAAATGCTAGTTTGAGTAAAGGAGAGTTAGTAGGGGATGTAGGAAAAGGACAATATCACGCAGTGACCCATCCCGGCAACCGAATGTCAACTACCACAAAACTTCTCTGGTCTCTTTCTCCTTTTCCTATCACTAGCTTCATAGGTAATCCTACTCAGAGCTTTTTTTCGTGTAATAAGCAATGATGAAGAAGTTGACAGTGGTGGTGATGGTGAGGGGAAAACTTAAGATGCTCTGGATATAGACCCACTATGAAGGAGGATTGAAACACGGAAATGTAGATTGGGAAGAGGGAGATGAGAATGGAGAATGGTTATGTTACATTGTAGGCTGTGTAGTGGTAGTCGTGGTTGCTTTTTCATTTGATTTACTTGCTTACACCACCACCATCATCATCACCGTTCTCAAAGAAGCGTGTACATTATTATTGAGACCCTGGTTCAATTCCTGTACAGTTTGTGAGTTTCAAGGAAGTTGGGGGCTGGTCGATATTATTATTATTATTATTGTATTAAAGAAGGGAAAGAGAGATGAAAACTGTTTGGCATTTGGCCTGGAAGGAAAATTGTATAAAACAAAGAGGAATATTACATTATTACC
Organism: Willowsia nigromaculata; assembly: GCA_034700605.1. NCBI lineage: Eukaryota > Metazoa > Arthropoda > Collembola > Entomobryomorpha > Entomobryidae > Willowsia > Willowsia nigromaculata. The sequence goes on along the minus strand of JAQIXX010000129.1, from coordinate 64,829 downwards.
ACCACGACCAACAGCAAGGCTTCTGCTGCTGTCATAACGCAGCAATAGTAAAGGAGCAACGAACCCCTTGCATATGAAACTCTAATAAGTCGTGGTAAATATTGAGAGAAGTAACAGTCTAGAGAAAGGGAGTTTAGTAGATTCCGTGATTCTTTGACCTTTCATTCATGCAGGATGAACTTTACTATCATTTCTATGTTTAAAGTATTCGTGATTTATTAGTCAAACATTCAAACTCGTCTGCATTTTGAAACTTTTGGGCTGACGGGCGGACAATCAGACAGACACAGCAAGTAATTTGCAACCTTAATGGAAATGCACTCCGCATACGAATGTATATTCATAGCATAACGAACTAAGAACTACATCTTGAATGCATGCATTCGTGGCTACTGGAAAAAAAGCATTTTGTTTGAATTCTAGAGAGTGCAACTCAATAGCTCTTTCCAAGAGGAGGTACACTAATTTCGACAGTTTCCAACTTTTTTTCATTCCCTATAAAGCCATAATATGATGATGATGATAAGAACGATGAAAAGGATATGGAGCATAAAATGAAAGTGCAGCAGGCATGCATCCCATCATCACCACCAACACCATCATGGCATGTATCCACACACAAGTATACGTAAACATGCATAAAGATGCACTCGTGTTCATGGGAAGGGGAAAACGGCATCGACAGAATGTTTGTTGCTCTTTCCTCATGCTTTCCTCCCTGTTTTTGTGCTTCTGGACTTGCCGAAAATGAAATAAACTCGAAGCGACAAAAGCTGAGCCAGTCCTCTCCGTCGTTTTCCCCTCCACTTTGCTGATAATGTACGTTTTCTAACGAGGTTTACAGCTGCCTAAAACACATACATAGATAGCATTACCAAAGCTTTCGAATATTTTTTACTGGAAGTGTAATAATGAGTCACCCAACCAACTACTGTAAACAATAAATCCAGAAACAGTGCACCAGAGAATTTTTAGAGTGGAGATGAAAAAGGAAAATGCCATTAATGTGGTGGGTGATGCTACTGTAAAGGAAGTTTGGTAAAAAAGTAAAAAGGAATTCATTCATAGGCTCCGTTCTAAATGCAATTCTGAAGACAGGAAATTCAGTTTGATGATTATGTTATGGAGGCAAGGAGTTGCCTCGTGAGCATTATTTTTTGGAGAAATGGAAGAGACATGTTTTATTTTGAACTATAATATCTGCAATAAAATCGTAAGTATTAGCAGAAAATGTGATTATTGGAAGTGGTTAAGTTTTACGAGAATTTTTTTTCAACTGTTATGCAGTGGAATTCAGGCGGTATATTTGCTGAACCCAATTGTGATTATGACAATTTGTTTAAATGCCTAAAATTTAAATAGTAATTTTGGGGAGCAATTCATTCGAAAATAAAAATGTCTCATTAATCACCAAGTTGATATGTACTAGGTACGCAAATGCTGACAATGGAGTCAGGGTTCACAAGACAATTTTCACATGGCCTAAGTTTTACAGAGTATTTTAAATTGTAGTAGTCTATGGCCGAATGTCACCACGAGGTAGTATTAACTTGGTAGGTGTTTACTTGATAATATATTATTATGAAAAAGAAAGTTCAAGAATTCAAAAAATGTTTACTGCTTATTTCATTAATGTCGTTGCTATTACTTTTGACTTAATACTCTGTATACTCTGTACGTAATTGAGAACAAATGTATTGTTATGCGACATTCATTTGATTAAATGCGTAAAGTTCATGATAAAGCAGGTATTGCATAGAGCATTCAAGGAAAAGAATTCCGTCCAAGTGCCAAAACTTTCTTTTTAACTACAAGTGAACACTAATCTCCTCTTTGAAGAAGAAAAACTAAGTAAGTTATTTAAAAGCTGGTATGGAAGTTCAATTCTATATGATTTTTTGATTCTATGAGTTTTTACTCTTGAATGAACTAGTATCATATTTTATGTGGGACGACAACACACACGCACTATGAATCCCATAGTAAGTAATAATGAGGAGTAAAATGATGAATGTGTGTACGCAACTCAACTTGAAGAATAATTTCTCGCTTTCACCACCATATGTCTACTGAATTGTGCTTAGAAAGTTTTAGACAAGTGCTTCTAAATTGGAGAAATTCACATTTTATGGATATACAGTAAAACAGTATGCTATTTTATGAGACCTACTAGTTATTGTTACATATACAGTTAAACTAGAAAAAGAGCTATATGGACTTGAAAAAAGCATAAGATTGTCATCAGTGCCACTTTACATTTCTTATTAGATTTACAACACATTCCCGTAGGCATCTGCTATGAAATAAAAACCATTGTTAGGGTGACTAGTGACATGTTAATTAAATCATGAAGCTACTTCTACACGTTCTATAGAAGAGTGTATAATTACACACCTAACTAACTTTTACTGAAAATTTTACTCGCGTAATTTCATATTAGAACTAATTACAAGTTTTAAATAGTTGACCAATCTTTGTTCATAAAATCAACTAGGATGTGACTCTTAAAGCTGGAATTGCAGGATATACTTATTATATAATGGAGAACTACATTTTTATGGATTGACGACTAGACTCGCCTGGCTGCTGAAAGAGGTCATGATCATCTATATTTCACCGTGAGCAACATCCTCCCACCCAGACTTTCTCTCTGGTTACCGGCGTCTGTTTAGGTCTGTCGTATGTATACGGCGAGACAAGTAGGATAAAAGGATAGAACTCATTTTGGAATTAGCTCCTGTTCCTGTAATATGAACGCTGGAAATGATGTGTTGCAGGTCGCTCTCATTTCATAGCCGGGGTTATTTGCTAGATGCTGTCCTGATTATTAATCGTTCAATCGCTTCCAGCTAACGGTTGGACATCATCCAGGAAATCTTTGATCTAGATATTTAGTGTTCAGTCAGCATCCTGGTTAATTTTGGTGAGAAGCTTCTTCTCATCACTACTTATCAACTTCATAATATTAACTATACTCTGCATCATATGTAATAATGTAATACGTAATTCCAGTATATAGCCACCACTGTTGCCAAACGCTATCATCATTAATATCTACAAGCAGATACAAAAATAGCTGCTAGTAGAATGCCAGCATTAAGATGCACATATCACTTATTTTTAGCATTTTTGGGGAAAATATGATGTACTTATGGAAGGCACATGAAAAGATGAGAACGTTAAATGTTACTGTGTTCCTATTTAGCAGAGAACTGTTTTGTTCCGGTTTTCCAATGAAACCTTCCTTCAACCTTCCAATTCCTTGCAAGCTAATCAATGTAATATGTAAGAATAAGTTGTTTGACATCAAGTGGCACACATAAGCACACACACACATCTATAGCCAAATATTATGCTTTTGGCAGTTGCGGCCAGTACTCACATAATGATCGAAAACGTAGTTCAGGCGCATTTTCTAAACACGTTCCTGGAATAACAAATAACTACTCCAATCTTTCCTCTATTTCCATCTCTGCTTGGCCATTTTCTTCACGAAAATGAATCTCCGCACAGAAAACAAATTTTGACGAGAAGTAAATGGCGCAGTACAATTTGTGAGAGTTACATGTTACCGAGTACTGAACAACTGGAGATGTGTGATTTTCAGCTCTACAGGCTACAAATAGCTTCACGGACATTCAAGTCGTAAAAATTAAATGGAAAGAAATTCTTCCTTATCAGATAATGATGATGACATTGCCTTTGCTCATTTAGATGACCATATCCTTTTGCCGAACTACACAACAGTCTTGAGACCTTGGGGAATAACATTACTTTGTGCTAAACAGCTAAATAGGTGCCAGTAAATCCAGAACTTTTGGTATCTTCCTTGCAGATTGTATATCTGGATCTGTGCAATTTTAAATGGATAGAAAAGTAAATCTCACTATGCGTATTTCTTATATGAAAGGTTATGAACCTGCCTGACACAACTTTTGAGCTTCATGAAAAGTAATGAAATTGACTCAGAGGCCTTGCGCACTCTGTCACTTGTTTATTTCATTTTACTGTTGACTAAGGAATGTGTGCACACATACGTAAGGGGAAATTGTGTAAGCAATTTCAGAGCAATAAAGATGTTTTCAGCTGAAATTGTTATCACACACGAGAATGCACATTATTTGCGTTTCTACAAAGTAGACTTGGATTCCTTTCCGTTAAAAATTCAACGACAAATTGATGATAATTCAAAAGCCAAATCTCTATGAAATTAGCTTCTTACTATGTACGGTTTGAGCAATGTCAGCAAATTCGTGTTGCTCCATATAAAAAAATTGTGTTATTATTATTTCCTTGCCATACACAAGGTTCCATGGTTTCCAAGTAAAGTTGGGACTTGGCCTGGCAAAACTTTTTTTTTCTAAAAAGGGAATTCCTGTGGAATTATTTTTGACGAGTATATTTTCCCCATCAGTAAGTATATTTAGGTAATCAGCATAATTTATTTACGCTACTGCCTCTGCTTGAACCCCAGAAAAGTTGGAGATACAGAATATAAAAAAATATGCGGCAATGTTGCTGCTGAGAATGCTTTTTTAATGCTTTACCTAACAAATTGACAGTTTGTTGAAGAATTTTTTCCTGTTTTTTCACATCCAGTTTCACACATCGATTCTTTCTGCTTACTTGCATTCCCTCAGGTCAGATACACGGCTCCGGCATTTCCAACACTGAGGTAATTACCCATGTGCCAAGTATACATCCATTTGAAACTGATGCATTTACTGCTTACTTGTCTTTATGGAAGTCTTCTTAGCCTACTTTAGTTGTTCTAGAGATATCTATGAGGTTTAAAAAGTTCAAAGAGAATAAAGTTCCTGCAATTTATTGAGTTTGAGATATTAAAAAGAGATTTTGAATCTTAATAATGTACTTTGATCCAGATATATATGATCAGTAAGTGAAAGTTTTTTTCTTCTTCGAAACACCCACAAGTGAGAGACTTCCTGTTCACTTCATTGTTGATGGAGTCATTCAAATAATCATGAAATTCAGGCATAAAGAAGTACTTTAGATAAACCCACGCATTTCTACATTTTAGCTTCCAAGTAACGTCAGAAATCGGGATAGTTGCTATATTTGAACATGAAATTCTACTTTTAACGCGATTTTGTATCAGATTCTGAATGTTCGGGTACTTTTTCAACCTTGTATTATTCTTTACGCTAATATGTGATGATGGCATGAATGTTTTTCTTACTTTTGAGAAGGTAAAGGAGATATGTTTATATTTATATCTCTTGTGCCACACGCATCATAACACAACAAACTCAGGGATCTCACTGAGATTGTCTGTTTTCCTGCGAACACGTGGAATTTCTGGAGGTGGATAGGTGAAATAAACTGAAAAAGGATTTCATGATGATGATGATGCAGCTGCAGCGGTTCCAGTATCCTTTCAAACTACTCCTTTGGAAACTGAAGCGACGACGACCAGAGCCAAAATTCCTCTTGAAAATTTCCGTGTTACTTAGGTAGTTGATATTATGCTTGGGATAGAGAAGCATGCATGCATGTACACTACTCATTTTCTCTTTTCTATTTAGTTTGATGTTTTCTTCCTCTTTCTTTCCATTTCCTCCATATCCTTCTTCTCCTCCTCTTTCCCTCATTCTTGTATGTATATATTTTTTAGCCAAAGCAATTGTGCGTTTGTGTACGGATGTGAATATAATGCAAGGGAATCGGTTGTGGAGAAAAGGAGGAAATCTTGTGTCATGGTTGAAGAGTTATATAATTTATAGTCACATTGGACTTCTTCCCCATTGTGTCAAGGGAAAACATTCATTAGCTGTAAGAAAAGTGTTTTTCGCATTGTACACACATTGGCATTGTAAATGGAAGCACGCTCAGATTCATAACAATTAATCACCTTCATCTCGCTCCACATTTCCCTCTTTTCGCACGAAAATTCTTCTGGAGGGCTTTCCCTTGCTTCTATTATATACTTTTTAATGTACATTAAACTCCAAAAGACGGATGTCGGAGTTGAGCTGAGCGTATTTTCTGAATACATAATAAATAAGCGCATTTTGTTTGAATATTTATGCCCAGTCGCTACACATACGAACTGCTTATTGATACGAGCATAAATATAAAAAGTCCGTTTTCCTTTACTAATAAGCACATGTATTGAGTTCTATCATGGAATTATATAGTAATACAAATAATTGTTATAACTAATGTGTCTCTATCCCTCCACACATTTCCCTTGCTTCGATTTCGTTGACGTCTTCCAGCCACTTCTTCTCTTCCTCCTCAGCGTTCATTTATTTTGTTCATTTATTTTGTTTACTCAATACTTCCAGCTTGAAACAAAGAGATAACAAGATAAAACGCTACCGGTTGTTTACTCTGTGCGGAATTTCCATGATTTCATGCCATATCCTCTTTTCTGAAGAGATGCTTTTTTACCACGGGAATACAATACTCTACTAAGGGGCTTTTTATAATTAAGTAGTTGTTTGTTCTGTAGCTGAACGAGGAGACAAGTTTGTAGGCTTACTATCATTGCTTTTTGACGACTTGACAGTTAACAAAAAAATGTGAAATTCATGGAGCTGGAACCATTTTTTGAAAATACTATCAAAATCAAGATTTTCTCCAGCATTACTTCTATTTATAATCACTCGATAAAAAGTCATTAGACCAGTGGTTTAAACCTTTGAATCAAAGTTGAAACAATGCAATCAGATCGGTCATATTTCCAGCTTGGCTTTGATGAATGGGAAGAAAGCTATGTGGCATTTTTGCTATGTGTGGTCGGGTCTGGTTCAATTTTTTAACCCAAGATTGGTTTCCTTTAAGCCCACCGGATTTAGTTAGGAGTGGTCTGTGGATAACAGAAATGTGTATCTATCAAAATCGGTATCATAATAAACCGCCAAGAAACCGAAGGTGTAAGATTTATCGTTCCTCGTATAAAAGCTTCTTCATCATTTCTTGCTCTCAAGGTGCTTTCAAGATATATAGCTCCTTTGTTTCGACGGAAAAGAATTTCTTTCTCTCTCTCTCTCTCTCTCCCAGAAAAAAAAATCTTTCACATCTCTTACGAGCATTATTGTAAGGATAGGTATGTATAAATGATGAAAAACATCTTTCATGTAGTGCAAGGTCTCGAAGTGTGAATAGCATGTAGCATGTGTAAACTTGGGAAATGTGAGAGCATAAACGTGAGATTCCAAAGATTTGCTGTCAGACGCAATATTTGGCTGATGTTTTTTCATCCAGAGCGAAAAAATAAAAATGCCAGTAATAAATATTCTTCTAGTTCCGATGATGGAGACAAATGGATCTGCACCTTACGCTTGTCTTTTTGCCAGACCAGAGGAGTGATTGCTTGTTCTACACCAGGCATGTCAAAAATAAGTGTTCTCTGAGCTTTTCTACTTTCACTCCTGCATTTACTCAATCATAGATGCGTACGATCTACGATCTACAAGATGTTCTTCCATAAAAACTTTCTCATTTTCATAGTACACTGCTAATTTATAAAATCGCTGATTAATTATATATAAAATGATTCAGTCTGTTCAAAAATCAATTGGTATTCTATTTGAGTATTTTGCTTCATTATAACAATTTGTTAACATGGGTGAAATAAAAGGGAAACAGTTTCATGGTGTATAGCAATTCTTCCTTACCATTTGCTGCAATTTAGATGCGTATAGTTGTACCGTTTTGTAGAACTTTATCATGTAAAAATTTCTGATCAAATGCCACAATAAAATTAACAGATCTAAGATATTCATCCAGTTGTTTAAGAACCTTATGTAAGTTATTAGTTGTGAATGCAGGAAAGAATGATATGAAGCGGATTAGCTCGAAGATATTTTGGTATTTTAGGAACATTACGTTCAAAGACTTGCCCCTGTTATAAACCCTTTTTGACTTTTAGATGTAGATACACTGCTAATTTCCTGGATACCTTTTAATTACAAATGGAAAAATCCTAGCAGAAATCTCAATAAACCCCAAATTTCACTGTGGTTTGTCAGCAACAGATGAAAAACATAACAAGCTCATTGTTCAACCATCTAGTGAATACGAATGCCTATTTCGAAAATGAAGTATCCACATGCGAAACAAGCATGAATAGTATGACTCTGAATACCTTAGAATTTCTCTCACTTTTACGGTTGGAAAGTCTGATTAAAATAAACTCTGCTCCAGCTACTGCTGTTGGTAATATTAGAGAAGCTTACTTTCAAATCCCTTTTCTAAGAATACGACCTTCTAGTTTTAAGTAGTAACATAGTATCTTTCACCATCATCACCAGACCACACCACTGCTACCACCATTTCCAAAGAAATCCAAAAGGATGGGAAATAGTCAGTCAGTCAAAACTTGCTTTCACCTCCTAGTCAACCTTCATTCACAGTCTTTCATTCGCTTCACCAATTCATCAGTTGCGGGTTTATGCCAAGCTAATTGAATTCTAATAAATTTCCAGCTTGATTCTCTACTGCTGCTGTTAGTCTGATTATCTGTGCGGCTTCTATCTGCAAGACTTGCGTATATCGCATTATATAACTTCTATTTTTCGTGTATTTAAGTTGATATAAAAGGTTTATAAAAAGTAATCCGATGTATTATACGACTCTCCATTTTATCACCATTCCATTCACCAACATGTCATAAACAATGCCTGATTTTAAGGTACCCACATACTTGCGTTTTATGTTGATATTTACATACTTATAGCTGCATGTATGGTGAAAGTACTAAAATATTTGCATGCATGATCAAATCTTTTATTCTTAGGAGAGCTTGCCCATATTTCCTGACCAAATCAGAGGATTTTGAAGGTTTTCCAACAGAGAACTTCGCATCTTCCGTTGAGTAAAGCCAAACAGGGAATGAATAGGATTCTACATGAGTAAGCGTAAATATGGTGATTGATTATGGAGATATTTACTAAAATAGTCATTTACAAACGTTCAATATTTCTTGTGGAAAATTTCGTATCTCAAATAATTTGTTTCCTTAGTCAACCTTACTATTATTTAGCACACATAAGTCTGGTTGATATTAAAAAAGTATTTTTTATGAAAGTGACATTTTGCCCTGTGATAAGCCACAATTTTAGGACTAATCGTTAGCAAAATAAGTACAAAAATAGCCATCAATGCTGTGCAAATGAACTTTGAATCAATTTTGGATTTTCATGTGTTAATGTTTTTTAATTTAAATGTAATAAATGCTATATTATAAATTTCGAATGCACCTTTCCCATTGTTGTGGTTTTTATCCGGTATTTCAGAGATGCGTTTCTTTCTTCCACATGCTACCAATCCTGGCCACCATCAGCGCAACAGAAACTCAGAGAAAGTAGCCGCCTGTAGTAATGCAACTTTGACTTAACTTTTGTTTAACGTTTTCCTCTATTTTTTGTATGAAAACGCTTACGATACAAAGAAGTACTGTAAAATAAGATAAGTTACAACTTCTCCTCGGTATCAAACTTTTCATCTCTGTTGTTCCTCATGAGACTTGTTCATTCCGTTTTAGGGCACTTCCTCATTCTTAAAGTCAACGAGACTAGGCACGGCGAAAAACTGTAGTTGGCCTGCCTTGTTGAAAGTTGGAAATGCTCGCGTACACATTCTCAAGAGCAACTGTTGTCTGCTTTACTTGTTCTTTAGTTTCTGAGTTATTCTGAGTTTGAGTACCGGTATGCATCTATCAATGAAATGTTTCATGCGTGCCCATCTACTTTTACCATTACAAAAATGCCACACTTTTGTATAGTTTTTGCATAAAGTATTTAGGCATTTGTAATATTATACAAATCGTGCATTTTTCTTCTTTTACTCACTTTTGCCTCGCCTCGCCCTTGCACAAATTTCTTTACGTAATAAAATAAGTCATATAATATTTTGTGTTTGTGCATACCCGCCGCTCCACCGACACCACGACCACCAACTTTTACAACTATTCTTGCTGAATGAAGAATAGCAGCTACTTTCTCCATAACTCCATGAAATGTTACTTAGAGAAAAACTTAGGCTGCTATCTGTCAACTTTTTATGTTAGAAGAAACAATGTTTTAATGGGATGAGATGAAGTTATGAAATACATATTATACGACCACTTAAATGCGATTGCCAGATGCATGTATCATGCTCCCTGTGCTTCACATTGGTCGTCAATAAGATTCAAATACTAACACGTTAGTAAAGGAGCTCTTGAAAAATGCTAAACTGCACCAGTTGATTCTTTTAAGATGGCAAGTACTGACATAACAGGACAATTTGCTATAAAGTTTTGACTGCAAGCTGAATACTATCCCAAAATTTAAATGCAATTTCTTAAAAATACGATAACGGTAAAACTGACATTTATTTGATACGCATGACTACTCGTAAAAATTCACAATATTTTTACATTCAGTGCAGTCAAGAGTGGTTTAAAAAATATGTGACTTCTACGAATAACTCATGCATATTTTATGCAACCGAGGTTTAGCAAATTCATCGCGAAAAAATGACGGAAAGAGTTTTCATGGAGCATTTATGGTTCCTAAAGTCGGAACTTAAAATGAGTGCAAATCATTAAACAGACATTTAGTGTTTATTTTGAGTTTTCTCTCCCTTCCATACAACTTCAACCCAAATGCATCCATAATTTCCAGTTTACACTCCCTTAAACTTTTGGTGACCACGTGGCTCGGCATCTATAAAATTGCAGTCATTACCAGATTTATTTTTTGATTTTGCAAACGACACGAAAAACATTTTCCATGTTCCATTTTTAGTTTCCGGAAACAAAGTAATCGGATCTTCACTTCATAAAGTTTATTACGTTCTTCCAATAATAAAATATCTGTAGAAAACGACACATTTTTTACTTACCAGAAACATGGGTCTCCTTGCAAAACTCATATTTTTCTACAAGCACGAAAACGGAGGGATTGTTCACACGTTATTATTAACCATTTCATATTGACTAGCACCACCAGGCGTCATCTTCCGCATAAGAAGGATACATCATATAGCTTCATGATGAAATCTTTTCTGGGTTCTGAGATGAATATGAAATGATATCTTTTGGTAAGATCTGTCCCTCCCACTCCTTTTTTCTCATTCTCCTCTTCCTTGCTTCTATACAGAAGCATGTATAAAACAACATTGGTGATTTGATCAGGAGGAAATGGAAGAAATTGCATGCATCACTCCATTCTACTTACTCACACTTTGTTCTTTTCTCGTGCTCTCCTTTTTTCCTTCTCACATCTAACTCATCCAGTTGTCTTTGTAGTATATGTGCTAGTCATCAATATTTTTCATCCTTTTTGTGATAATATAGTGAAGTATGGTGATACATTCCTGAGCAGTTTTTACGAGGTTGGGACACAGGATGCAATGCACGGTATTCACACAGACACACATCTGGATCGGTAATACGACATAGTTTCCTTGTACCAGGATTAGAACTTGTGTGTGCCGGATTTTTTCCCCTTCTTCCTTTGTTGGTTTTAGATTCATGTCACCTGCTGCCAACGACTCTCTTTCTTTCTCCTTGTTTCCTTCGCATACAAGATTCCATCAGCTAAATGAGTACAGGCTTCTCACTTGGAGAGATACTTTCGCTAAAATATTACACGGATCCTTCGCGACAATGATGAGAGCGATGATGTGATTGAGATCAAGTCGAGGTTTATGCTCCGTCAGCATATATAAGCAGTTGTACAAGAGGTAGGGGCAAAATGACTAAAAATGGGACACATTACTTTCTTCTATATTGTGTGCTGAGAGAGAAAGTAGTAAGGTTATAATATATTGTTTGATAGTGAATCCTTCTAGATTGGTATGCTCCTATAAAGTAGAAGAGGCTTGGAGCATGTTCCACATTGAGAGGGGAAAAATGTCACCAACAAATAGCAAGTGGAGTAAATACTGAGTGTTACGTACGACAGCTCATTCTCTATTGAATGCCTCTTATCTGTATCAAATGTGAAGCTAGTTTGTTTGTTAAGATGTCTTATTATGTACATATTGTATGGGAATGACGAGAGCTACTTGTGCAATAAGAAAGATGATACTTAGGCGATGATACTTTGCTGTGTACGCGTACGAGGTTATTTGGTAATACTGACAAATTGTGCAATGATACGTTAACTTCAAACACAAAAGGTTGCGAATTTGAGTAGGCTTTTTTGTAAAGAAAAGAATGTAAAGAAGATGATAAAATAGATTTTTAGAAGCAAGTGTAAGACGTATATAGACACTTAAGTGTATGCGATTTAGCTTCTCAACTTTGAAGGACTTGGTGCGTGATTTATTCACGATGCAAAAAGGCTTCTGTGAGCTCTGCATATTATGGTAGTTCTACTTTTTATAGAAATTTATTGTTGTATATATTTTTGCTTAAAATTTAAATTTGACAAGGCCACTCTTCAAAGTAATAATATAATCCATTACCGTCTAGATATTTCGAAAACTACAGTTATAATCTGGATATGCTTTTAAACGATGGAATTTAATGCTTTGCACAATTTCGCACTTTGTTAAATTAGATGAAGTGCCCTTCCTAGTTTCTTCGCTGTGGTGAAGAAACGTTCTTGAGTGAGATGAAAGCACATGGCCATGAGAGCCATGCCGAATAGAATATAGATGGAGCAAAGGATGAGCTGTCCGTCAACATGATCCAGGCTTTCTTCTCGTCCATTACTGCCAGCAGCACTCGTTTCTCCACTAGTTCTGCCGCCGTCACCACTGCCATCACCACCACCACTAATATCAACAGCAGTGCTACTGCCACTGCTAGATTTACTAGCTCCAGAAATAGCCGAGCCAGTGGTTCGACTCTGCCCTGGAACCATATCACTAAATCCAATGGTCACAAGACTAACAAAACAAAAATAAGATCCTTCAAAGTACTCCCATCCCTCCCACCACGAGAACAGTATCGATCCCAAAAGTATGTAACAAAAGAAGACGGAAAGGCAAGTTGAAATTGGTATCGTCACCTCATTAGCCTCAAACTCATTATTATCCAGGAGAGTACTTTCATTTGCAGAAGAGGAGGCGGCAGCAGCAATACAAGTATCAAGTCGACCACCACCTCGTTGACTCTGTGCAATCCGCTCCCCATTTACTTTCTTCATTTCACTCTGACCTATCTTGTCGTTATCACCAGGACCAGGACCACGGCTACAGCTTACGAGAGGACCGACAATGAGTTTTTCTCCTTGCTCATTTTCTCCTCCAAGGCTCATTCTTCTCCGTCGTCTTCTCTCTCTGCTTAATTCTCTCATTTTGTTTACTCGGCTCTTGCATCTATATACATTTGTACAAAGCAATATCATTATCCTCCATATACTCCACTCATATATCTTTGTAAGCACTAGTAAGCAGTGAAAAGACAAAACATCAGGTTTGTAATTCGGATTACAATCTTCAAGCAACAAATACATACATTCCACAAGATACAAATATACCGTGTACACCTTCCACATTTTAACCGAAACTTCTATAGAACTGACGATGCTAGCAGCTCTCATTGTGCTTTCTACCTTTTTTGATGAACCTTCCACGTGAGATTCACAATCTCATTTTTGTCTTGTGAGACCCTTACTTTATGTTGTCCCTAAACATCAAGATACACATGTCCCTGTATGCTCTTGTGTTTTTTCATCAAGTAAAAATGAAATATCAGAAGGGAAAAAACATACATGGATGATGATAATATAAAACAAGCAAATCGTAATAAAACCATGATGCATGAAAAAGGATCAGCTTGAATGCTCCGCATCTGCAATTTACCAAGCACCCACTTATTTATTTTTCTTCTTTCTCCGGCAGAGAGAGATACATTCTATTTTTTACTATATTCATCTTTTACACTCACAGCAACGTAAATACTGATGGTAAGCATGCTTAACGTGGTCGTTGTCGTTCTCATCGTCGCACGAGAAGTTAGCATTCCTCAACATATTTCATTTCTTTTTTTCTCTTACTTTCCCTTCCCCCCTTTTCCCCTACATTTTGTTCTGGTGATGACGGCATCTTTTTGAGCACGTTGTTCCTTGTCGTGTGGTATAGGAAAAGGATCTCTCTTTTGGCTACTTTTATTGACCATGTTGTACGAGAAGAGGTGCACGTTTTACTACCTTTGAGAAACTTTTCCAGGGATATAATAATATGAGGACCTACATGTGCGTAAGCACACTTTTTTATTCCTACAGAAACAAGAAGATTCCAACTCTGCTCAACGGGAATACCCAAAGATCCTTAAAGTACCCTGTCACAATCTCAAGGCTACTCATTCATGCATACTCTAGTGTGTCGTTTAAGAGCGTATACGCTATATTTTTTTGTGATGCAAACTACATCATTTTCGTAAGAAAATATTATGCATGTAGTGTGCACAGCACAGAGAAAACTTACAAACACAACTACCATGTCGACATAATCATCATCGTCATAAGATAAACTTGGAGAAAGGCGGACCTTTCCTTCGGCCAAATGCTGGTTGGTTTATTATGTGTGTATTACGTGGATGTGCATGTAGAATGTACTATAAATGATCACAATAACCTACATATTTATTCAAGAATCCTTTATGCACTACTTTTCATAATATAGCTATATAGTGTGTACTCATTGATCGCATACTTGAATCTATGATCAATGCTAGAGATACTTGTGCAAATATCCATTCAGAGGTCAGGTTGAATTCCAACTTATTTGTTTCCTCAACCAAGAAAAAGCGAAACTTATTTTGCAGAGAGGAAAGATTGTAGGAGGAAAAGAGATAATGTGTTTATACAAAAAGTAGGAAGAAATCACTGAATTCTGAATTTGTGGTAGATTGGGCTTCGAATTGACAAAAACAGGAAGAATAAAATATATACTTTCTCAGTCTAATCCATGTTGTAACAACACGCGGGATTCTGTAACAACAGCAACAACGAAATGATACAAATATTGTTTTCGTTCTTTTGTAAAACCAAGAACGAAATCAAGATGCTCCTTCTCTTCATTATTATTTGTTTTTTGAGTATTTTTTTATTTATTCCTACGTAGTAATAACAAAAATATCTAGAAAGAAACTACATCTTGTAAGGAATGCTAATAGGGGAAACTTTTACATGCTCTCCAGTAAATTAGAATGTACTTTCACTCCGCATTGAAAAAAGAGAATCCCTTTCCCCTCTATACACTTTTCTTGCTTATCATCTTCATTTTTCAGTTGTATGTTCTACTCTGCTGCTTATTGGTTACAGCAGTGTTGGCACTTGGAATGATGATGATGATGATGATTTTGACTACGTTGAAACTTTTGCTTGCAAACAGGCAAGTCTGTATGCTCCAACGTCCACTTCCAACACATAACCGTGAGAAGTGAGCAAACATTTTGTTTGCAACTCACAGTTCGATTCTCTGTGGACATCCAAGAACTCTTTTTTAAAAATATATATGGATGCTCTATGAATACGTTTCGCATTGTTGTGGAATGCCTCACGAAGCATGTAAACATTTCGTTAGAAGAGGCTATTATTATACCTTCTATGTTGTCCACACAATCCCTAATTTATACAAGTCCCCTTTATGCTGCTTCACTGTGCCTTCTCTTATGGATTGTAAGCTATGTAGTTTTTGGAAGGATTTTTTCCACAGTTTTGCCAGGTTCCCTGTTTTGACAAACAAACATTATCCATTTCTAGTGTTTCTCCCTTTTGACGAAGGCACACAGTGAAAATATGGCGTTATTATTATCTTTGCATTTCGCATACTTGTTATGACCACTAGCAGTAGCGCTAACAGGCATTTCATGTATTATCCCAGCAGCAACAAAGTATGCAAAATTGCATCTATTTCTGAACTGGAAAAACCCAGAAGACCAAATTATGCACATGTAAGTATGCATGTATAGAGTTTGTTCATCATTATAAGTCTTATATAAATGACAGGTCACACAAAAGTATAAGAGTATATTGACATATTGTTACACAAGTGGTAAGGATCATAGGGAAGTAATAGAGAACAAGATGATAACGATGGTGTTGAAAAGTTCGAGAGGCAGTAGTGGACATCTATTGTGGAGTGGTTTAGAAGTTGAAACTGAATCTAACTGGATCATTGTATGTACTTCTCTAGGATTGCGATATCATCCAGTGGAGTCTTCAAATACTTTGTTTTATAAACTTGAGCAGAGTCATTCCCTATAAAAAAACTGTTCCTTCCAGTTTTATACTTATTGGTCATTTTTACAACTACTACTTACACACATATCAACCTAAGACGTCATGAAGCAGAAATGAGATTCAAAATGCCACATGCGACGTACATTGTAGGTACTCACATCCCCACATTCTCGTTCACATCATCTTCTAATTCATGTCGCTCCAAAGACATTTTGTATTTGTTCCAATGGGATAAAACTAGTGATTTTTTCGCAAGTATATCTTTTACTTTTTTTCTGTTCCACTTCTATGAGTAGTTTGTACTGTATGCAAGCACTCATGGAGCTTCCTTTATAAAATCGGATCTACTGACTGTATTACACTTGCACTGCATACTTGTGCGGTGTCATCTACTTTCCTTGTAAATTTATTGTCATTACGAATGCTCTTGTAATAGGTAGACTGGAATGGGAGAGCACACCGAGAAATGGAACACCGGGTATGACATCCTCTCATAGTCAATCCTTTTTTGCATCCTTGGTTGCTTAAATATGGACTAGAATACACGTTTGTATTTGATCGTCTAGAAACTTTCCCTATGGGAAATGTTTCCCGTTGTCGTTTACTCCATATGCGGAAGCGTGTGTGAAGCAAGTTGCTTGTAAGCAGATATAGCTAGAGTTCCAGAGTGAGCGTGCAGGCAGGCAAGAGGCCACAACAGCATTAAAAGTAAAAATATTGTTGGAATTGATGTCAAAACTAAAAACAGTTGTACAATAATAATAACTTGTATGGGTGTTCTGCGAGAGAAAGGAGGACTGGCTTTTGTGTGCTCACAGCGTCCGTATTTTTGTATGTGTGGAGGAAGAAGTGCAAAAGGTAGAGAAAATAGATGTGCTTTTGCTGTTGAATGATGATACTAACAATGGGACTCTCTTGATACAGCAGAATTGGAGGTGCGACTGGTGGAATATTAGATTTTGAGGAAGTCTAGGCGACCGCTCTTTCCTCTCTGATATATGCATGCTTGTTATGGCTGACTTTTTCTCGGTTGCATATAAAACTTTAAAATCCTTGTAAATAATAAGCTTGGAAACATTCAATTCTTTGTAATAGACCGTTTGAATGTGAAGTGTGCTATAGCTGCTCTGGTGTTATTTTTTATTATTATTTTTATGAAGGGGCAGAAGCATGAACTTACACTTACGAATTTTTACGTCTGTCTGTCGTTGCCTCACAGCATCCAAAACAATACAATTATGAAACATGGTTGTAACTGTATAGAGAATTGATTTTGCCTTTTACGCACACATGCTTTGAAATGCTTTGAATGCGTATTACGGCAGCTTTCTACATACAATCGTTGATGATGTACTTTCACTTCTCTTATAAACTTCTAGCGAATGGTACTGTCGAGTTTGGTCATCTTCACACAGATTTATTGGCAGTTCCATGTTTGCCATGACCCAAGACGCAAAAAGTGTAAATACTTGTGAATAAAACTGTGAAAGCACTGCCGGCTTGTCGCCTTTTATCACATATGAATTTTTCTCCCAAGTCCCAAAGCTAACATTACAGACGCTTGAAAATCGGCAATCCTGAAGAAAGGGGAATAAGTTGAGTGACGATACAACAGAGGAAAGATGAAGAGGAAGAAGTGTGTATGGTGGGGGGGATAAGAGATAGAACGGAGGAAAAATGTACGTTGAAAAATGTGCAATTCCGTCAGCTCACTCGCAGTGGGTGCGACTTGAGAATTGGACTCAATCCAATACATCAGATTTTCGTGGAGAATACTTTTCAATCCCAGATTTTTGCAACTTTCACAACGAAAGCCAAGTCAGTCCTTATTTCATACGATTTCCAAGCCATTCATTCCAGATATTGGAACATGTATGCATGCTATGCACAAAGATCGCGATTTTTCGCTGGCGCTTTTCCTTCCTTTCTATCTCTACTTCCTTAATTTTCGCTACCCTGATCATCATAGCTGGCATCTCTCTGGTGGCGTTAGTGATGGTGGTCGGGCATTTGTATTTGTGCTAAAGTAGGAGTAGTGAAAGTATTATCTTCATCATCACTTTTGCAAACTAAAATATTTTAGGGAAGGGTGTAGTTTGTAATAGCAGTTCATCCAAATAACCATAAAATACTTTACTGTTTCTGTCTCGTGCCCCTTGCAACACCATTACTAATCGAAACTAGGTTATGTTCGAGAAAGAAAGCGGCAGGATCCCAACATCATAGATAATGTAGTAGTTCTAGTAGCACTAGTCGCAAATTAAAAAATCTCTTCAATGATAATGGCAATCCTGTCGTTTCCTATGAATACTATAATATTATTAAACTACATTTCAAAAAGTAGCGGTAAGAATATCGAATACAATAATTGCTTGAAGGACAACCAGAGGAGCCACCCTGCTATGATTGGGGCACTATGAAAACACTTATAGTCGTCATAAAATATTTGGGATCTTTAAACTTCGCCCTCTATTTCAATTATACAATTGTTAGTTTTCCATACAAACAGACAGACATGAGTGAATACATTAAACTAATGCTTAATAAATAGTTACAACTACTGCATAATTTTTCTCTTACAGGCTTGAACTTTTAACACAGTGCCACGACTTGTTGGCAAGGAGATGCAAAAATATTATCCATCCTTGTGCACACACTCATTCAGATACCATTTTCATAATATTTTATGCTGCATTTTACATTTAAAAGGAATATTTACAACCATAGTGTATTGTTTAGTTGACGTTAAAGACGTTGCTTTTCTTATCAACTTTCCTTCCCCCATTATGTATATATGTACCATGTCGACCCGACATCTTTGTAGCGCATTTTCCCATCAATATCCACATAACAGTTCGTAAGTTAACAGCTTGAACTTTACTCCCATACATTTTATCAATACCTCAGTTAAGTCTCCGTTAGATCCCACATGTGTGTTAAAATAGTGAATCTGAACAAATAAGTGACTGTTTTAGATGTCCCGTTGTAATCTCCAAATGAAAGTGCTGAACCATGCATGTTATGGCACATTTCTTGGCAGATTTTTTCCTCATCTTGGCTAAAGCGACTATTTTTTCCGGAAAAGTCAGTGGATTTTTTTTTGCTTTCCACGTGGAGCCTACACTTTCGCATTTACTACATCTCACTCACAATTTTGATAATCGAATTGACAATCATACATAGATGGATGAGCTTAAAACCTTATGTACACAATGTATTCTAATTTCAGAGAAGAGAAAGGGAAGCGGTAGAACATCAGTAGTTTAAAGTTATTGCTGGTGCTGCTGGTGCTACTGCTACAACAACCACTACTGATCTCATTCGTTTACCTACTTCACTCACTCAACCATCCATCCGTTCAGAGGGGAAATGGTTGCCTATTTTTCCAGGCAAATAATATGCATATAAAACGGCTCATCTTCCTTGTTGTTTTCGCTTCGCTTACCAACCAAATTCACCATCATCTCATTCATTTTGCTCAAGTGCCCAGTAATGGAATAAGATATCTACGGCTGGGGCCTCCTCAACTGCCTGTTCACAAATAGCTTTACATTCCATACCGAAGAGTAGGAACGGATACACCGTAAATACTTATTATTTTTATAGGCACATACATATCACACAAGCATGTCACCTCTCCTCCGCTCACACAGACTATAATATTTTGACATAACAATGTATCAAAATATCGTACACTGTTTGTTATTGGAGCGAATGTAGTTTACTTCTTGTGTCCTCCCTCTTCTCTTTCGTCTTCTCCTCACTCACATTTTTTGATTGAACAGTTTCTTTTGCCTCTTTATTTTCAGAGAGTAATTCATATTATAAATGTGTACATTGTACACAAAAATACTCGCTCAAGCTGGTATTCCCCCCTTCTCTATTCTTCTTCATCTTCTTGTAACTTCTCTGTGATGTAAGTATTTTTGGTAGCTCTTACGTTAAACATTATGGCCCAAATACCTCGAGGGAACTATAAGTAAAGAATTACTCTCGTTAGCTTTTTTCTCTCACTCATTCCGTCACATAGGCAGGCTTGCGTGCTTTCCTTTCCTTTTTTATACTTTCTTTCCCTTCAAACGAGTCTTTTTCTAGTCTCTTATTCTTATTACATGGAATGTACATACATAAAAATTCTATCTTCTACCTTTTTCTTCTTGCTGCTTTTTTTCTTGCTTTTCATTAAATTACATCGTCGCAACAAGAAATTGAAGAAAGGAAAGCGGTTCGTTTTTTGAAGGGAGGAAAAGATCCGCATTTATATTCTTAGACGCACATATCCAGACCATTAGTGGGTACATATCGGTTTATATAAGGGACATTCTTCATTTTTTTCCATTGGATACAAATAAGTAGAAAGGGAGATCTAGTTTCATCATTCTACACCATTTCAGCTTTATGCACACACACACACTTGCTGTACCACATTTCTTGTATGATGTTCACTGTTTGTAATGCAGTTGTGTGTATCTGTTGAAAAACTATACTGAGATTAATGTAAAATGTGTGCAATAGATGGGCCTTTATAATACGACTCTATTTATATGTGTTGCTTTCACTCTCTCTCTTCACCAGCCTCTGTTTTACTTTCTCTGGTGAAATTCCCATTCTACACTTGTAAAGTAGGAGAGAGAAGGGGAAAGTCAAGTGTTTTTGTAGCATTTTGGAGCAGAGGAAAAATCCAATTTCAACGCATGATATATTGGTAGATATCGTAGGGAATGGAAGTACAGTATTCACTAGCCAACGTTCAAATGAAACTAGAGCTTGAAAGATTGAAAGGCGTTTTTTCATTCTTTGCCTTATTATTATTATTACTTCCATTATTGCATATATTTCTTTGTTAGTATAGCGAGAGCTCTAGCTGTTTGTTAGCACTTTTGTAATAGGTAGAAGCATTGAAAAACAAAAGTTTGCAACGGAGAGAAAAAATTGAATGATAAACTTACCGATTCAAAGTGCGGTAAAACTGTTGGAAACTGGTTGCCAGCAGATCACCCACATTCGCCATGTACAAGAGAAGCAAAGGGATTCCGATTATGGCATAAAGGCAGGTTGTTGCTTTGCCCCAGTCTGTCTTCGGGGTGAGGTTTCCATAACCTAAATGGACGGGAATTTTCATGTCAAATATTCTCTCCTTGAATATAAGTGGATCAAGTGTGGACATTTGTTGATCAAATAGTGATGGAATGATGCTTTTTATGACATGGATCCAAACAAGATTAACTCTTTTTTTACATACGTATTTCTCTCAAATTCATGCCATCATTTTTGTCTCTGTTTTGTGTACTGTATACGTCCTATTTCTTTACCGTTATTTACTTCAAACAAGTTACAAGACAAGAAGGTAAATTGGAAGCTATAAATGTCAGCGAAGCGTTATGGATTACCATTTTTTCTTGATATACGTTCCAAATGAAAATGGATAAAGTGACAGCTTCCCTTCACTCTGTTGATGTTTTGCGAAGCAGTGTGCAAACATGACACTATCAAACCTTGTGGAGCTGATTTAATACAGAAGAAAAATGATATAAAATAGGTAGAAATAGAAACACCTAAAAATATGCTTACTATATCTATCTGTACTCTTCATACTATTGCATCATTTCTGGACGTTGCATATCTCTCATACATATATCATCAGTTCACGTCAGTGAATCGTAAATAAATAAACAAGCATATAGATTGCATGTCACAGTCAGCTACACATTATGCAAGAGCACGTGATTCTTCATGTCCTCTTGTCTCGTAGTGTCTTTCCTCTTCTCTGTCAACTTCACTTTATCCCTAATCCTTGGAAGCATGAAAGTGAATTAATTGTACAATCTGAGGAATCATACCATCATGTCTTCTTCCTTTTTAATATGTATTTATTTCATTGCATAACAACTCCATGGACATTTTGAATTAATCCAAATCATACATAATTGGGAAATGAAATGGTGGAGATCAAGAAAATTCAAGTTTTTTATACTGTCACTCTTGTAGCAATGTTTAGCCAAATGAATCAAGATGATTGTTTATGCTCAGGTATTCGAAAGGGAAAAAGTCTTAGGAGATTTCACAAGCAAAGAAAAAGAAATAATCAGAATGAGGGGACGTGAAACATGAGGCAAGTGTGACTTTTTTTGGTAAGCTCATTTCCTCTGCTAATAAATACAAAGACATGTGAGCAGCATATGAGCATGTATTATCAAGATTGAGTGTATATTTGGATACCGAGATTCGTGTCTGGTCTACTCTCATGTGATTCAGGGATATGGGTATAATATTTCTTTCTTCAATCTTGAGACTAGATTTTTTCTTCTCAATGCATCATGATATATTTAGGTGCCCTGAAGATGAAACCCGACTCATGTCAAGCTGTTCTGCTTGTTTTCTGTGACTAATAAAAATGCAAGATAAGTAGGGGTAGTAGTATGGTAGGAGTTGTGAAGAAGGATAATTTTGTGCCAAGGAGAGAGCAGATACCACAACATAAGGTTTTTCCACGTTTTGTGGTTCTTCCTCTCGTGAAATAAACGGGAAGCAACGACAAGGACGCGACTTGGACGAGTTGAGGGAGGAAAATTGTCAGCTTGTGTAATAATAATTTGACAGAGAAGATGGAGTAATTTATAGAATATCTGTCATTCTCCCTTACCAATGGTTGTGTAAACACTGAGAGAAAACATGAGTGCTTTTGGGAAGGTCCACGGCTCCTTCGCATCTATCCCCTCATATCCAAGTCTA
Organism: Willowsia nigromaculata; assembly: GCA_034700605.1. Lineage (NCBI taxonomy): Eukaryota > Metazoa > Arthropoda > Collembola > Entomobryomorpha > Entomobryidae > Willowsia > Willowsia nigromaculata. Next base: position 41,946 of record JAQIXX010000129.1, on the reverse strand, counting down.
ATCTCACGGACCAGTCCGTTTTGAAAGCGTCGAACAATTTGGTCAACTTCCCTTTTCCATTCATTGCCGTAGATTACATTGTAGTTCTGTGTCACATTCCAGAGCTGAATGACTGTTGAGGATCTGAGGGAAGCCACTTGACTTAGTCTCCGGCTATCCACAGCAGACTCTATACTTATGAACATCATCGCACCAAGAATCGTATAACAAACTAGGAGAGAGCCCACGCCTACTTGGCTGAACAGCACCGTTATCACTTTTCTCAGCCAATATTTGAAACGTTCTCTTGGCGGCTGGTCGAGACCACCCCGATGATGAGCTCCTGAGAGAAAGAGAGAAAAATGGAAAGAAAACGGCAGAAAAAATTTCAGAAGACACACACACACAGATATAGAAAGAAAAGGGGGGAAAATACACAAGAAAAATTCCAAGAGAAAGTAAGCTGGAACAAGAAGCCTTTATAAGAGTGCTTGCTTGACAAACATATCAATGAAACAACATTCAGTACATAGGCCAAGTAAGTACCATGATAAAGAATTTCTTTCTTTTTCTTTTAAAACCAGTCACCCACTCAGTCAAAACTGTTTCAAAAGAAAAGCCTTGTCATCAGACAAACGCGTAATACACAGAAAGACGATCTACTGTACATGCACCTCTTCTTGTGAGCAAGATTAAGAGAGAGAGATCAGAGTTTGCTGGTGCATTAGTTCAACAAAGAGAAAAAATAAAATTTTTGACTGTCTACTTCCTGCTTAAACATTTTTCTTGTTTAACTTCCAGGAAAAAGGGTTGGGCACTCATATAAATAATAATAAGCAGAAACCTCGCAACTGAGCATTGAATAAATAGTTTTACAAACTGTGTATACATATGTACATCCAATGCACATATTTATTTGAAGTCTTTCGATTCTGGAATCAAGTACTTAGATATGGGTTATTTGTGAGCTATCAATATAAAAGTAGTTTGTTGAAAGCAGTAAGCAAGCATCACATAAAGTATGCAGTTGATGCTAACTTTCTCCCTCGTTCTTCTTCTGGCTTGTCAGTCCACACCGTTTGACGAAATTCTCAGAGAAAACTATATACGCTGTTCCTCCCCACTACTTACATAAATTGAGTCTTTGAAGATGTAAATGTAAATTGTTTCAATCGAATATGTGTACACTCGACAAAACGGAAATGTAAGGGATAGGCAGCGAAAGGTTACGCAAAATAGATGATACACAATAAAAAATGTAGTTACTACAACTATTTCATGGAACCAGCATCACCAACATTACTACTACTACATCTGTTTGAACTACCGAGAAAAAAACAGGGATGCAGAAAAATAAAGGATAACAAAGTGAAAGGGAATGCATGAGAAAGATATATACATACGTACCATACGAGCTTCCTCTAGATTTTCGTTTAGAACTTTCTGCCCTCCCAGAACTTTCCAAGTTTACACTGATGTACGATTGCATTTTTTCTCTTTATTTAGTCGTAGTCGCACCAATAGTAGTAGTATTATAGTATCTGTCAAAAGTTTCACTACAAAACTTTATTCCAGTCACCATTCTGATCCAGCATTTTTTACAAGCAATATCAGCGGCAGCAGCAGCAGCAGCAGAGTAACAGCATCATCGTCATCAGAAATAACAACAGAGTAGAGACTTGATCTCTGTATATTTTTCACAAGTTGCTTCTCGCTTCCCTTCTGAATCTTCCTCTTCACCTGAATTTCAACGAAACAAGCCCCTTTTTCATTTTCATGTCAGTTTCCTCTCCCTACACATGTAATTGATATAATCATACATAAGTATAAGTTGTATGCATACTTTTTATAGGATAGAATATAATGTCTACAATAATATAGTTATATAATGCATCCATCTTTTTTATCACTTTTATCAGTATCATGTCAGTGAAAGGGGAAACATTTGTCATAAAGAACTGCTCACTTCTCTTGCTGTCCTTCCTCCCATCCTTATTTCATTAGAAACCATGTTACCGGATTACCAAACACCCATATCGTCTCTGGATATTATGGCAGATAGATATGTTTGTATGTGTGCAATTACCAAATAAGGCACAAACATAGAAAGAAAGTTTAGTCTATTGGTCGCCAGTATTTAGAGACATATAGCCTTGAGATAGATACACACATATGGCTTCAAAGGAGTACCAGAACGACAATGAATTCAAAATGCATATCTGAACGATGTGTTAGATCTATTTGAATGCGTGTGTGTGTGTGATTGTGTATATCTATATATTTTTAGGTTGGGAGACAGAGTGGGAAAAGGGATTGTGCGTTACTGGGGATCCACGAAAAGTCAGTAAAATTGAATGAGTACTACTGGGACAAGTTTATCTATTTCGACACCAACTTTCATCACGGCACTAACATTTTGAGCCAAGAAGGAAAAAAATCAAACGGATATGGATGATGGGCTTCATAAGAAGAAAGTCATGTCATATCTCACATAAATCCAAAAAACGACCACAGATTTTCAGGACATAATTTTTTCATTCTCTTTTTCACTCTCACTATCGCGTTTATTTCTCTTTATTTCATTGAGCACAAGTACTACTGTACGTTGTGCGAAATAAACGAAAAAAAGTTATTGAAAAAGTAACTAGATATATTTATCTACCTACACATACATATATAGTCATAGCTATAGTCACAGAGATACATGTTGTGTTATGTAACATCACTAATGTAATATAATAACACACCTAGAAGGCAACGACAAGGAAATATTATGCTGAAAGCAGAGGAATCTTTTCCCCTTGAACAACTTGTGACAGTAATGGTATACAGACATGTAGGTAATAGATAAATAAAAATAAAAACATTGACAATTTCATTGAACATAAGAAAAAGTGATATAGCTTGAGAAAGTCATGGCAAGAGAGAGAGAAAGAAAGTGTTGTATAGACTTATTTACTTTTGTATATGAATGAGCTTGTAGATAGTCCAAGTTTTTCCATAATGATAATAAACGGAGAGAGCAAAGTATAGAGGCGAGTTTTAAAGGAAAACAAAACGAAAAATGAAGGGAAATCCACTCGTTTTCTCACGGAATGTACCTTTCTATTTCCAATTTCTTTCGTTTGAACAACCTAATGAAAGTGAAACTCTCTCTGTCTCTATCTCTCTCTCTCTGGACTGGAGTTAGTAGAGGACGAATGAAGCGTATATCTGTGTTTATAAAGGGTAATAATGTAATGCAACTGCATATACAATAAGAGAAAGTATGTGATCCAGTACTTATTCAATATAATATCGAAGAAAGATTCGATTAAGGAACCGTTTTATTGCTGATTAGATTTGGAAGACTGGTCTTAAAAAAATTTAACGCTGCCATCGGCAAGAAATCCTTTTATGTCTTTTCTGGGAAAATGAAGTGAGTTTGGTTTGGAAAAGAAGGAGACGAGAGAGAGAGAGAAAACTCTTTCATCTTTGAGTATTATCTATACATTACAACATTACTTGTAGTAAGCAGAGAGAAAAAGTCTTTTTGATGTATAAACATATGTATAGGAAGAAGACACATCGAAAACACAATCATTTTATTTGTTGATCATTGTTGTTAGCAATGGAGAGAAAGTAGGGTTGACGATGGTAACAACAACAAAAACAACTCCCATGCTGGCATTTACAGACAAAGAAGAAGTAGCACGCACACTAACACACAGTGGGACTATCAAGAAAGTGAGCCAGTTGGGTCATGACATAAAAACTACTGTTAATCCTAATAACATTCATCCTTTCGATCTTCATCCTTTCCATTCCTTTACTTCTACATACTTAATTCCAAGTAAAGTACCTACTACCGCGAATAATCATACAAAACCAGAAGAAGAGAACCAGAGAGAAAATAAAAACTCGTTGCTTTTCTCTGTGTCCAGTACTTATACACAAAAATGTAGGATAAATTTATTGATGATACTAATCGATAATACGCCAAGATTCTGGAGGCCGTAGTCATTCCTTTTGTGCAGCTAAAGAAGAAAAGCTTCCCATATTTCTTGTGTACCGGACAGAATTCGAAACTAAATTTATTTCGCAAGAATCGAGTTTGAATTCCATTAAAAGTTCACAGTTCATACATTAGCGGTCCCATTAAAATTATAATGTTCTCATAAATATCTAAAATAGTTCACAGAGATTAGTTAATAGAATTCTTTATAGTGGGTGGGTATGTATTATGTATGCTCAATGTTCGAGTAGAACAACTGCTCTACTAATTAGAAATGTTGAAGACAGTCCATTATTACAACGTGCTACTTCCAACTGTCACTCATTCTTCATAACATTATGCACGCAGTACGCATCCAGACTAGTTTCAACTGACATGAACGTGAATGGAAGACACAGAAAAAGCATTTCCTTCCTAAATTTAGGCATTCATCATGTCTCTTTTGTTTTCTGTTATGTTTGTATTTAGAATTGCTTCCTTGTACTATCTGCATTGTAAATGTAACCTTGTTATGTAGAGTTTGAAGCATAGACAAAAAAAAACTTAGGTGCTCTGAAAGAACCGGTTTTGCAAAAATTTAGTGGATCTTTCATTTTGATCGTCTGAATTTGCATTCCCAAATTACGCATTTTAGCATGACAGTATACAATTATGGTACTACCTAATTAAGTTTGGATTTCTTTAGAAATTTTTGTTTAAGTATCTTCACAGTTGTTACTTTTCCGGATTCCAGTTATCATATCTGTGTTTTTATGACACATTTCTCGTATCTGAGTCATTTAGTCATTTCTGCGAATGACGAACATAAAAAAGTTTTATAAAAACAGAATAATATCAGGAAAACTTCAGAACCGTGTGGAAAAGTGCTTACTATGAATTCGAATGGAGTGAAAACGAATGATACTCAGGTTATCTTTCTACTGCTAACATACATCAAGTCTTATTATTTGTACCAAGAATGTGTCATTCATTATTATCATATAAGGCCTAGTAATGAAAACTAGGTAAATTATTTGCTTAGTTAACAGTTTATCTATAAAAACTACATAGTGCATGGGTAGCACAAGCAGAAAATTGTTTACTCATCATCGCTCTCCACAGAAACTATGTACGCATTTCAAATAGCAGTTCCTCTCACTATGCAATTTTCTAATTAGAGACCAGAGACACCGACAATAAACAGCAGCGTACATCAAACAACACACATTTCTTCGCTGGACAGGAGTTTTGTATTCTTTTTAGCTCTATTATTTTCTACAAGGATTAACAGCCGTGTTGCGACAGCAAGTTCTAAACTCCGATTTTCTTTTTTTTTGGTTAACCCTATACCACTCCTTGATCTTTCTCTGTTTAATTTTCTCTTTTCTGTACTCTGGTCTACTCTCTCAATAATACGAGGAGAGAAGTCCGCTATCAAACTTTGTGCAAGTTTTCCCCGTAAAAAAACAAATAGCTGGGAATACGGTTGGGTTTCTGTGTGGTTGGTGACAAACACACTGGTCGTCACCGGACTATCTGTAGTTTAGCCTTTTAGCTGTTGTTCCTCCACAGCTAGTATATTTTATGGCATTTATATAATATATCCGCAAGAAGTTGCACGCAAAACTGACTTATTACCGACGTAAGAAAAAGAGAGAAACAAGTTTTGTTTTTGGGAAGAGAGCAACAGAGAGCTATATTACCCGATGTCTGTGTTTCTCCACTGTGGTGTGTATGCTTTGTGGAGAGAAAAGCTGTGAACATCCCATCGTGGATTGTAAAACTAGAGGACAATTTTAATTTGCAACATGTCCTGAATATTTCCACGAGTCAATTCACCTTAGGGAGTGAGAGGTTGGCAGGGAAGAGGAGGGAAGGGAAAAGGCCACTGGCAAACCAAGTAATTTCAACTTTTTCCTCCTCTCTAAACAGAGGTCGAGACCTGCACAAAACTTTTGATTACATGACAATTACTTGGGATTTAAGCTCAGAGTTTTTGGAGCTTCCTCATCCCCGCCTCCGTTTCTGTCGTCGAGAAGAATGAATATTGCATATAGAGACCTCAATAATAACTACCAACCACCCCGACTACTACAGAATCTCCTCTCATCATCCATCCTACTGTCTCTCTCTCCCTTGCCTGATGTGTGATGTGGTGGAAGAGGAGGAGGAGGTGGTGGTGGTGACACGACTGCTGTTGGATTCCCTACAATTTTTAGAGCCATTTATTTGAAAATTTTGTGCCTTCAGCCTGTCCCACATATCACACAAAACTAAAACAAGCTTAAACTAGAGCATATGGTATGAATCCCACACATTTTATTAATTTTTACAGCAACCTACGCATACGGTAACGGTACCCACAATTACAACGAAATTAGACTTTCTCCTGGGTATCAAGTATTACATACATTTCTGTACCAAAGGATTATAATTATTACTTATAATTTTCCACTTTCCATGATATGTTAACTGTATAGACGCATTATACAGTACATAAATATACATAATCCATATTAAAAGCCTTTCTCTACATGATAGACATAGAAATATAGAAAAGCTCACATCAAATGAGCAACTAGGTACGCAAATACATGTCATAAAATTCTTACCATGTCACATTTCACATATCCCAAAGGACTGTAAATTATTGTTCTGTGAGTAATATTGCATAAAAACTTGTTTATATATCACCATATCACGATCATCATCAAAATATAGGTTATCACAAAAAAGTGGTAAAGTCATAGACAATCTGATCTACTTCACAAATTTTTTGCACACACATCATCACTTGAAAAACTGGGCTAGGACGTGTCAACAGTGAATAAAGCGAGAAAAAAAATGTATTCGCTAACAAAACGAGTTAAAATGAAGAGAAAAAAGAAGGAAAGAAGAAAGCGTGTTGAACACAATAACCAAAAAAGTTTCAACTCCTTCAACTACCACAAAAGCAGCAGTGATGGTGACAGAAGTGGTGGCGTCGTGTGTGGTGATCGTGGAGAAAGAAACCAGTAAAGATGTTATAATGTGCCATTTGAACGGTCATTTTATTCAAAGAATAAAGTAGCCAGAAGAGCGAATTCACACATTCTCTTTTTGATAATGCCGACAAGCACAAATTTTCTCGTTTTTCCTCCTTTTATGTATAACCAATTCTTTTCTCTCTCTCTCTTTCAAACAGTGTGTGTGTGTGCGATTGAGCTTTTCGCATAATATTCAAATTTGAGGAGAAGTGCTCACACAAAGTGAGCAAAGACAAACTGATGAACGTTCTCAAAGTGTTATGTATATGGTTGGTGTGTGTGTGGTGGTGGTGTGAGAAGCTGCTACTGGTAGTGGCATTACTATAGCAGCGGGAAAAAGGAGGAAGAAAGATGATGATAACTGACTTATCCTTTTTGAATACTTTTCTGTATCTTGGCTTCCTGATTATATGCTTAGCTCCTTCTCCTTCTTCTTATTCTTGGCATTGTCAAGTGAGAAACGAAGAGAAGAAAAGTCGACATGCCTGGGATCATGATGTGATTGGCGAACTGATATATTTTATAAGAATGAGGTAGTATGAATCGCCTAGAAATGTATACGTGGTATTTATATGTGCGTGCGTGAGTAAAAGAGCGTATTAGACAGATACATATAATAGGCTTTTATACAGATGTCTATAATATACTCCTTTTTCTTTGTGTTCTCTCTTTTCTCTTCCCATTTTAAATGCAGGATGAAATGTTTTGGATCTTCTCTTCTCGTTTCCTCTCTTCTTCTTCCTCATCGTTCCTCCTCATCTTGGGAAGAACAATGGGATGGAAGTGGGACTGAAAATGAAAAAGCTGATGATGTGGCTTTCTTAAGCCAAATATCTTTGCTGCACATACATGCACGTACGTACGTAACGAACAGATACAAAGAAAAAGAGACAAAAGACTGTCTTTCTCTCTCTCTCTCTCTCTCTCTCATCTCAAGTCGTTCATATACACACACACGCAGGCAGAGAGAATCACTAGTCGACAGAAGCAGAACAAGTTTTCAGCCTCAAAACTCCACGAAATTCCATTTCCATTCTGGTATGTTTCCTTGAAACCACAGACGGAGCAGCGTCTTTTTCCTCTCTTCGTTGCGTCGTAGTAAATACCTACCTGCTCATCGCTGCTGTAATGCTCAACTCTTTCCTTTTTTCCTTTGATGGAATAAGTTGATAACTTTTGATGGATCCAAAAGTCAATGCAGGAATGCATCTAGGCTTATACTCTTTCTACTTATATGAAAGCGCATTAGCTTGTGTAACTATTAAATGAGTTTAAAAAAGTTTGTAGAAATGAACACTGGTTTGAATTTGGGATTTGCTGTTCGAAAATGTTGCTGTTTTTTCTTCTTTGCTTGATAGGAAATTCTCTTCCTTCCCATATTATAAATATTTCAAACTTTCCCTGCATTAAGAGAATGATAAATTTCGACTGCTATATTTCCTTCCCTACTTTGGAGACATGTAATGCAAACAATTTTCTAATATTACGCAGAGAATACCAGAGAGTAGTTGAAAACTATTTATTGCATCTTCAAAAGGCAGAGGTTCATTATGAATGGTCAAGCTGTGTAAAGTGCGGAGTTCTTTGCTTCAAGCCTACAAATGACATGAACTCAAAACTTGCCCACACATCGAAAAAAAAAAATTCCTTTGGACAATTAAAGGCAAAAGCACGGACAGCTCTTGTTAATAAGCAATCCACCAAAATGTAAACATGTAATTAGCGAAAGGAAAATACACCGTTACGCTGCCAGATTACAAAGCGTCCGCAATGTTTACACAATCCCTCACGTACAGAAAGACAAGGGGAAAGAACAGAAAGACGAATGGCTCTTCTGTGAAACGTTGCAATAAATTAGGGATTCGTCATGATACAAAAGGAAGAGCTAAATCAAAACAATCCCCTCTCGTCCAAATGAGAACATACTGAATCATCATCATCATCATCACCCAACATCTCTCCACTCTTTTTTTTTACTTGAGAACAAAAGCTTCTCTGTACTGACTTCATTATTGCAGCTCATACTTCGTATGTAGTGGCGTGAGTTTACAGTAGAGCTTTTATGGCTGTGGATGATAACAAAAAAAAAGAGTACTGCATTTGACATGCTCATTTAAAAAAGATAAAAAAAAACAAGAGAGACAAAATCATTAAAAATAAAATCTCGATATAGGGAAAACATACTTGTGTATGATAAATAAACATTTAAGAGCATTATTTAGCTGACAAAGTGGTAGGTGGATATTAAGCAAGAAGGCATGAGGGTCTATGAGAATCTTCCCGGTTGTTGGAAACACAATCGGAGAATGACTTTTCTGGCCGTTAAAGCAATCAACTTATGCTTGAAAAATGTTTTATTAGCTTTCCTTGTGGTGATTGTTTATCCATGGTTAAAAAAGGAATTCGCTGAAATTCCTGAATTCAGCGAAAGTGAGAGGCGAAAATACATAAAGGCTCATTTATGAACGGCACCATTTGTTTCGTCCTTTATCTGGTTGGATTGTAAATTACAATGATAAGTTATTATACTACAATACAAAATTTCAAGCTAAAAGTTTTTTCAATATTAACACTGTTGAAATTTATACTCGTGCATTACATTACTCGTGCTCGTACTTCCTTGCTATTTACATTCCCCATTAATGCTTCACCAAATTCTCGCTAAATTCATGAGTTAAAAGTTATGTACTGGCAGGGGAGGAATTGTGCTTAAAATTTGAAATTCATCACAGTTGCACATATGCTCGCTAGTAACGTGATATTTTCTTTTGGTGCTGCTGTAGCTAATGGCATTGAGGAACTGTGTGACAAGTGAAATACTGAACAAATTCGTTTTTATGTTTCACTAGTCACTTCTCGTTTTCCTGAGAATTGTTTATTTAGCTTGGCCCTAAAGTCGTTTTAATATGCCCTTTAAATTCTTTTTTTCTTTCTAATTTCCCTCATTCCACCAATAATATTCCATTTCACAGTGCACACTTTGGAATGCAGAATACTCAGTAATGATAATGGCACTCACCACTAAAGTTTTTTGTCTTCAAACATCCGTATTTACTCAAATATGGCATTATGCTAGTATTAGAATTCTAGCTGTTGCTATATCTCTAAAACCAGCATAAAAATACATATGCTTCCCTACTTGAGGTTCTTCCTATTTTAAAAGAGAGTGCTGGTGGTGGTAGAAAACCGACTAATTCACTGGTTCATTCGTTCCGTCAGACTTTTCGTAGTTCCAATTTAACCTTTTCCCCTCTCTACAGAAAGCATCATTCCAATGTCATCATCATCATCATCATCATCAGCCTCCTGCGCTCTATACCATTCCTCTACTCTCTGCTACTTTTAATGTCCTAGGCACTTGTTCTCCTGTTACACAATATTCAATAGCAGCAGCGTTTTACCTTAATAAATGTATGTTTTAGGATAATAATAGATGCGTACATAGTGGGAGAAATAACTGGTACGTACATTTTTTGAGGATTCAAGGCATACGGGTTAAAAAAGAAAGAAAAAGGTTTTGACATCTTGATTGGCACCCTATTACCTTTCTGTCAGTTAGATTCTGTGGAAATTATTTGCATTCTTTGCATCCTTCTTTTTTTTGCGTTTTACCAGAGGTCCTCCAATTCCGATCTTGCTTGCTAGTTCCAAAAAAGTCCTAACCGACATGAAGGAAACTTTGAAAGTGTACTCACCTATCCAAAGAAATGGATGGGAGGCTCTGCAATATATAAATTTGCTCTGTAATGAGGTTATAGATATTCATTCTTTGCCAGTTGTATGAATTGCAGAGAGAAAAAATGTATGCATCTTCCATCATGCAAACTGGCTCCTGTGGGCATTCCGGTTTTCATCCGAAATCGTTTTAGCATTTCCAAAAACTACACATGTACACGTTGTGGAAAAGGGATTGGAGGAGATGGGCTAGATATGATCTACCTACATTTAAAAACCAATTTCTTGATTTGCACATTCCACATTAATGTATGGGATTTCTCTTGTGTATTTTAGCTTTGGTGGTATGTTGCCGAGTGCAAATACTGCAAATAAATTGTTGAAAAATCTCAAGTAGAAGGAGCTCAATACTCACTTGGGCCATCATCATTGTGTGTGTAGCACGTGGAGGGTTTATGTTCCACCGCGTGCATTCGTTTAGATTGAGGATGGTCTGAAAGTGTAATAAATTATTCACATAACTATACGCAAACTCAAAGAGACACACACAAACTGAATGTCAGTCAGGGGGAATTTCTAAGGTTAGATGTAGTAGCCAAAAAGTATGAACCTATTAGGAGGACTCCATTACTTTAAGAAATGCCAGCAGTAATGCTAGATAAATTAGAAGATATACATTAATTCAATTTAAAACATAAGAAAACATTTTCTTACTAAAATAAATTAAACTTTAATTATGCTGAATAACGGTCGCATGTTATGTTACAAATTAGAGTGGAATGCTAAGAGGAAAAAATAATTAATTGAAAACAAATGGAATATTTTAAACATGTATAATTATCTACTACTGAAACTTCACCGCATCACAGTATTATCGTTCGAAAGTCATTATACAGCGTTAACAGTTCAAGTTTTGAAATCCACGAGTCAAGTTTGTGAGTGAGCAATAAATTATGAGATATTGGGATGAAGACAAAAACAAATTAAAGGACGGCGACAATCTCGTTTTCCTCCCTGCAGTGACCTCCCATGAGAATGAGTCAACCACCCACATAGTGTGTGGGTGGCGATGAGCATGAAGGGAAATATATGCTTGTCAAAGATGGCAAGAACAGAGTAATGATCAGTAGGCATTTACCACTTTCATTGGAACTTGTTAAAGCATTGAAAGATTTGGGCTGCATCATTTAGCTGAAATGTGCAACCCATGCTGTAGTGATATAATTAAGCAATCTTATCTAATTCATTAACAGAGAGAAACTACATCACTTTTTCATCAATTTGATGTACATGCAAATATTCTACAAGTTTACTGATTAATTACGGTTGTAGAAACTTTTTTGTCTGGTTTTAGATCTCCGTAAAATCTTCTGTTGCTACTTTGGGGAAATTAATGGAATCTTAGGAAATGTTCGAATGAAGGCCGAATATGTCGATTATTGTTGTGGCAGTACGCAATTACAAGTCTTGGAAGCAGCCAAGTTTCTTCTGTGTGACAAATGATGTATATCCCCCATTCATGTAAAACAAAATAGACACATAAACAAATGCCCAGTGACAAGTGACTTTTCTTGAAATACTTTCTAAATGAACAACATTTATTTCTACCAATTATAACTAGAAGGTTGAGTATAATATTTCTATAGAAAACTTTGGGTTATTCCCTTCTGCCCTCTTTACTTCATTCCTACATTTAGAGGCAGAGGATTAACAAAAAGCCAAAGGTATTTAATTCTGGGTGCCTCTCAAATTGGCGAAATCGAAATTGACTATTTTCAAAACTATACACTCAGGTTTTGCGTTGGTTGGTTTATTTCTGTTCGATGGTTTTTAAAAAAATTTTAAATAGTAAATTTCTCATTCGTTAACAAAACTTAGGCAAACAACTTAAAAAACTTGTAACGAAGACTGGTCGCCGGGCAATCAAGAAATTCGCTTGCACAACATTTCGCCAGTATGACGCTAAATCCTAATTTGAGCTGTTTAGCTTCACCTCATGGAAAGAGGAATTTTTTGTCTGGTGAAATATCGTATCAAAGTGGGCATCGTCGTTCTGTTAAGATTAACAGGAATAAATTTTCATTGAGGGATACTTCCCACTGCTACCAAGACCTCTAGCTTTACTTTTTCTTACTTTCCATCTCCTCCATTCCTTATGGTACTTCCCCTAACTTTTCAATCCATGAAAGTCTAGATTAATGAATATTTATTTGCCTTACTTGATCTACAAGAAGTGGATTCCTCGGTAGCGATGGAAAACCGGCAGTGTCTTGCTTTGCGCCTCTCTCCACACAGCACACTGTAACAACAACAGCTAGTCATTCCTCCTCTCTTCCTACTTTCACTCCAACTTCCTTCCACTAAAAAACGAAACACATGGACAAAAACTAAACTAGTCTTTGTTGTTGTGACTCAAAACCTATTCGCCACAATGGATGTACCACCACTGGATCAACTTTATATGCCTGCATACATATACATGAAACCATTGTACATTTATTTTCTGTCCCTTGAAATCCAACACGAGAAAAGAAGCTCGAGTATTTTCCATGTCTGCATACGACATGGAGGCTAAACCAATGAGGAAAATGTACTCATTCAAATATACATGTTTTATACTACGCAACAAACCTATCTAAATAGTTTTGGTGAATAGAAACGGTGGTTGTGTAGTGGTGGATTTGCGTCCATAAACGTAATTATTTTCCCATGCAAGCATGTACGAAAAGATACGTGCTTTTGCCAGAGTTGTTATCTTTTTCATTCTTAACTCTCTCCCTTTCTCTCTCTCTCTCCCTAGTTTTTTGGGAAGTGAAAAGAAAGAAGATTCGAAATGCATTTTAAGCAAAACACATCTTGGTCTATACTGTCTTTAGTCTTTACCTACAAAAAGTATACCTTATTCAACCTCACCATGTGGATAACATGTTACGCTAGAGTAATACATGCACACAAATGATATTGTATGCATTTGAGTTACACATTGAACAATTTTCCCTGTGAGTATACATGACTAACAACAATACAGTCAACAGTTCGTATCGTATGAGTGTGCATTATTTTGCTGAAAAAAAGTTCAGAGTGGAAGAAAAAAGGAAAAAAAACAGAAGAGCCAGTAAGGATGAGGATCTTACTTTCACTTTTTTTCTTCATCTCATATTCTTCTCTCTACATGTTTCATGTTTCTTTACTTCTACTTCTGTATAGGTAGTCCATCTTTTTACCCATATCTCTTTCCTCGCAACAGACACGACAGTAAACGAATAAAAGACGCGTCTGAGGTTTTCCCTAAATTCTTCTTTTTCACAAATGCATAATGCATGTACTTATACACATACATACCTAATCGTACGTGAATGCCTCGTTGGAAACTTTTACTTATGGTTAGTAGTAGCAGCAGCAGTGTCCCTCCGTGTGAGAGAGAAATCTTTGGAGATAGATGCCATAACCGTTGCTCTTTTTGCCACAAAATTTTCTCCCTTTCCAGCTCCAACTTAAACTATCTGGAATACATACATATGCATAACGACATAACATGCATGCATATCAAACTCCTATACAGAATGATGCCTTTTGTATCCATTTTCATCTTCCTCTCTGTCTTTCTCTCTTTCCACTTTTACTCGTTTTGGCAGCTGCACCACTTTTTGCCTTTTCACTTTTCTTCTTCTTCATCTTTTTGCTCTTTCACTCCTTTGCTTGGTTTCCGCCTCGATGAACAATGCATAGCTATTCGTTTGAGAAAGAAAGACAACTTTCCTTGCTTGTCCTTCTCACTAGTTGTGTGTGTGTATGTGTGTGTGTGTGTGGCGTGTTTCTACAACCTACTACTCCCCATGATATAATGCATCCATACATCTATGTCTCATAAACCATATACAACTATAGAAAGAGAAAGCACAAAATATATTCATTTAGAGTCAGCTGCATTCATTGGAAGTTGGAAGCACACTACAGAATATCCATATACTTTAAAGCTGGTGGAAAGACTCTTAACGTCCATGTGTTCATGCATGCATGCATTTTACTTTGTTACAATATCATAATAGCAACAATAATAACAGTAATAATGATAATCAAAATGGGAGTAGTGAACTCACCATATAATATAGCAAGAATAGGAAGAAAATACGCCGGCACGTTGCTAGTAGAATGAAGACCTTACACACAGGCTATTATTCAGAAACAAAAGTGAAAGTAGAAAGTAAGTTGGCAGCGTTTTCTTCTCTTTCTCTCTCTCTTGTAAAATGGTATGCAAAAAAGGCATTTACCTTGAAGAATATATAATGCACTAAGACAACCTTGCTACTCGGAATAGGTACGCATTGTTAACTCTCTGAAAATCTTCCCATACAATTACCTCATATATTCCTCGGAAAATGATGCGCACTTGGTCAACCTCCTAAAAAGGGTTTGCTCTCCTCCCTTGCTATTATGACAGATTAGTCATAATGACCTCGCAAGATCTCAAGTGAATCCTTGCAAAGTTAGCGTTCCTTCCAAGCATGTTGATTTTTAATACAGTAGAGAGCTCATACGAAAAAAAATGTTAGAGTGGCTAAGTTAGGTACATAATATTTCCCTTGTCAACTGTCTACCAAATTTTGCGACAAACTTTTTGTTTTTGCACATGGAGGAGTAGTGATGGGTAATGAGACGCCCCTTCAAGGGTGGCACTCATGCAGCACCTGCTTACTATACGCTTTTATGCTCAAGATTGGAAAGTTGTGGTTGATGAAAGATGTCTTCATGAAACTTTGACAATGTCAAATAAAAGACTTGTCCATCTAGTGCTCCATATACTGGAAAAAAGCTGGGAGGTAACTTCCTTCCTATTCATTTTCTTCGTTTTTAGTGCGTGTAAAATTTCCTTACGTAATAACTAGGTCAAAATATTAAAACCGCAAATTAAATTTTACGTTGATGGAATCGTGAAGTTAACAACAACTGCCTAGTAATTATTACCTACTAGGAAACTTCACGCAGCCCACTTTCAACTTGAGTTAAATAATTGAGATGGTCCCTACATTTCCAGCTAATGCAAACGCAAACTACGCAGCAGACAAGTAGCATACATAACCGCAACAGTGATACGGTCATGATCTTCTAGGTCGCAATGGAAAGCGACAATTAATGCTCTCCAAAGCTCTTATATGTAGCTTTCTTCGATTTCCCTTCATTAATATGAAAATTGGGAAAGATGTACGCATATACTTGAGCACTCAAATAGAAACAAAACAATAATTTAATCAGTAACTGAAGAAGAAGAAGCATTAGATTATATGGAACTACTACCCACATGGAAACCATATACAACCACCAATACCGCAAACACCAAGGCGGAGAGTTGTTTCCCTGCCTCGAAACCCATTCCATCCGTTCCCTCTGTGGAATTCATACGTGTGTGGGCTCCTCTCCTTCTCAAGAATACAAAGAAATTAACCGTTGAACCGTTGTTCGAGCGGTTGATCAGGTCATAGATCACACTATCTTGTCTACAATCTTTACCTTCCCCAATCACCATATATTATATTTTGTAGCATTATTAAATAAAGGGGCTGGCATGAGCAAGGCTTAAATAATGAGTATAACCTAATGAACTATTATCCTCCTAATTCATAAGCGTCTTCATCTTCTCTCCCTCCTAGGCAGATATTGTTTTCACAAAAGTGTAAATTATAATGGATTTCACGGTTGGCTGTCTCCTATAAAAGTAATAATGGAAATAATTACGTACGTGTGAAAACTACTGGACATCATCAGTACACACTAGTAGACTAGTAGAAGGCACTTTCTTCTCAACTGAATGTGTGATGGGGTATCCAAAAACTAAGTTTTGCACTGAAGATGAGGAAGGGAGAGAGGAAAGCAACTTTCATCTCGATTTCACCTTCACCATTAAGATTTATGTTTCTTATGATCTTTCGCCCTTTTTGCTGCTGTTGTGTGAGATTGTTCTTCTTCCCTCTGGTTGTTTTCTTTGGCCAACATTCTGAGAAACAAATAGATAGATGGAGAAAGGGGGAATGGAAAGTAAGAAGTTGGGTTGTGAAAGAAGGAAAGCTGATGTTGTATTTTTAGATTGTGAGAAAGAGACGTACACGCATATCCAGACAATCATCCCCTCCATGTCAGCACCATATCCAATCCTCCACTTGCGTTCCTCCACATATTACGTATGGATAATATGCACACTTGATTCCACAAATTTTATGAAAATTATGCATGCACAAATGAAGAAAGCCTCTTATAAACGGACGGACACACGTAGAGCAGTGAGAATAAAGCAGCTAGTTTCAAAAGATGAAAAACATGCTGTTGATGATGATGATAAGCAGGAAGGAGGCTTACAATATTTATTTCGAAGAGAGAGGATCAAGAATGGGTGATGATCATGATGAGGTTTCTTGCTCCAAATAAAATATATGGCTACAAGCTCACATCTTTCTTCTTGTCACAAACCTAAGCCGTTTCTTCCAATTTCTTCCAGGATACCGATTTGCCGAACCGCACAACTTGTATGATCTTGCACTGTTCTTTGAAAATCTTCTATTCTTGACATAGTGGTCTTGTGCTGACCAGTAGCCGAGAGTATATAAAAAGAATACCATTATTATTATCATGATCATATTGGAGCCAGCAGCGGTTGCAATAATAATTCTCCTACTAATATTGCATTTCCTTGTCCTCTAGTTAGACGATGATAATAATACTGGTGGTATACTTTGTTCGGATTAATGTGAAATCAAGAAGACTTGATCCTTTCTTTGTAGAATGACATTAAAAAGTTGCGAGCAGCAGACCAAGTAGATTTTGCACATCCGCAGACACCCAGCTCTTTCCTCAGGACAAACAACAGGGTTCTGTGGTGATAAAGTCTGGAGAGAGAGAAAAAAATTATGAAAGCAGGCATTTCCCTTTCCCACGACGACTACTGGTCGACAAGCGAAAATGTCCAGAAGCCGTTCATTGCAGAGGGGAAGTGGATACAGAAAACGGAGTGCTTTTTATGTTAATCATAATCATCATTGTAATGAGATCTCTGAGAAAGCTAGTTGCAAAGATCCTCCCCACCTTTTCTCCTTCTCTATCTCTCTTTCATCAAAATTAGTATTCTCTCCATTTCAAGAACGAAAATCACGGATACATGCGTGCATGTCTCTTTTATTTCTGAGCTTTGAAACCAGAATTACTTGTTATTTGACGCATACAGGGAGCCAGAGACTTGCACGACATCATGCTGACAGTGACACCGACCAAGAAGAGTAATAAGACCTAAAAGTCTAGACGACCACCAACAGTGGCGTATCTGATACGCAGTTATCAATTTCTACTCTCCCAATGAATGTTTGTCTGCCACACTACTGCAAATGGAAAATCAACTTTCACTCGTTCTTTCTCCATCTTTGGTTTCAGCTACGTTCATTCGTATCCTGTTTATCCTGCATTTATATACGTCATAATGATAATGGCACATTGTCAGTGTGGCTACTACGGCGTGGTGAATGCATGATGATAGTGTATGTGGTGATGGCAAATGTCTCCCAAAACTCCCAAATAAGCATAGCATTACTCTAATCATTTTGCTTCTCATTTGATTTTACTACTTTCTGCGTCTGGGTGGTATCAAAACTGCTCAGTTTATGATATGCCAGATCCCCTATCACCTCTCCCCCACTACTTATCTACAATAATAATCCTACTGGTAATAATAATGATTACAGAACCCATTTTCTCCAGAGCTCAAATATTTGTGACTGGAGACTGGAGTGGTGTATCTATAATAGTAATATGTATATATGTTTGCGAGCACACTTCCTGTAAATTTTAGCAGCTATTCTCTCTTACGCAATGTCATACAGCCCGTTTAGTGTGTTAATTCCAGTCATTGTCTCTGAAGCATCTTTTTGTTTATTTAGGTTCTGTGTCCTTCCTTAGTGTTGTGCATTGAATGTTGGTCAGAAGAGAAACATGTACTCACATAAATACACAAGTATGTCCTCAATTCTAGGAACGATTAGCTTCTTCTAGGATATGCGTATGAGCATTGAGGGATACGATGAAGAAGAGCAACGTTTTAGGCAGCATGCCCAGTAATTAGTGACATTGTCATTGCCTCAGTAACAGTCGTCAGCAACCCTCTGATGACATTTAATATGCTGTTGGAGAATCCTTAATCGACTACTCATTTGTGAGTTTCCTGGTTAGCAATTAACGTTGTTTTATATAATTATACAGTCATCATCAACGGGAACATCAAGCTGCCCAGTGGTCCGAGTTGTTGGAATGGAACGTAAATGTTGCTCACATTTATGATAATTAATTGTTCTCGTCGTAGCTACACACTACACTATTACAATTAGAAGAATAGAAATGAAGACAACCCTTTCTAACGCATGTTGTGACTTTCTATCTATAAATAACAGAAGAGAGCGGCAGATAAACAATGTAACTTTGAATCTAAAATCATAAAATAGTAAGTGTGTTCCCACTTCAACATACTAACATCTAGATTCTTTCGTAGCCAATCACATAGCATGACCCCGTATGAAAAATCCATTTTTTATTCTTGCAAAAACGAAATGAAGTTCAGGAATTTAAAAAAAAAATTATTTTGTATCATCAATACGAACTTATTCGGAACAGTGTATGTTTCGCCGAATTGCATACTTTCAGTTAAGTAATAAAATATGTGGCAGTTTTGCACCTATACTGGCAAAAATATCTACCTAACTTGCGTATTAGAATTATTTCGCTTGAATAATAATAACGATAACAATAATTGATCGGCTACTTGTTTACCAAACACTCCAGATAGTTGTGTTGGACAACATGTAAAATCGCTTCGGGGCATTCACTTGAATGTGCAAATACACACGTCATGTCATAGCATCCATGCCCACTCACATGTATGAATGTACACCCACAAATATAACTTTCACCAGTACATTTGTATTCATACTCACTTCACTCAAGCCGAAATGATTACGTGAGTGTAAGAGTACATGGAGGCAGTATAAAGTATACTAATGTTCATACTCCTTTGCGAAAGACACGTTCAGCTTGAATTTCATAATATTATCATTGGTTTCATGTGAAATCTTATATATTTTGTGTTGCGATCAACTTGATGATCACGAAGAGAAGGATGCTGTGATGGTATTAGTGAAAGTAAAAGGAAAGTCGGAAGGGGAAGTGAGTGAAGACACTGCTGTGCTACTTATCTATCCCATCATCATCCTGCTTCCCTATATTACCTACTACTTCTCCTTCTCTCCCTCTCTACTACCCGCCATTCTCATAACTCGCTCTCTTCCTACCTTCGCTGATTTCTGGTAGTCTGGAGGAGTCGTGGTGGTGGTAACAGTGGAGGAGTGGGAGACAAGTAGTAGCCGGGAGTCATAACAAGGAAACGCATGGCTGCACACAAAACTAATAATCATAGCTGACGAAGCATTGTGTTAAGCTGGCTAGAGAGATCCAAAATTCTCTCACAAAGCTCAATGCATGCATCATGTGGAGAGCGGAGAGAAGTCGTTTTCATTTCGTGCACGAGTACTGCATGTATCATCATCCTGTAAGGAACAGTTATATAGGTGGTTCTCGCGCTACCAGAGGTTCAACACAATAATAATAATAACTCCGGATATCAGCTCTTTGAAAGGCAATATGCAAGTGCTTAGGAAATTTGAGAAGACTTGATCTATTTAAAACTGGTTGAGTCATTTACACTTGGATAGTCAAATTCCATACATGCTGTTGTGCCTCTCTATACTAGCTACAGGCTACCCAATAAGACACATACGCTGTGAGAGATAAGGCTTAATTATAAACAACAAAATAAGCATATATTTTCGTCCAAGCAAATCATCATCAGAATACCATAATTCATGGAGATAAGCGTGTGTATCGACTATAAAGTGAAAGCAAATGTATACCGTTTAGGTAGTTTCTTTACACCTCTACTTTCACATTCACCTGCACACCATCCACTATTCTCATCATCACACTGACAACAATAAAGAGACGACAGTATTAAGTAACAGGACCATTTAGCGTTTAAAAGGATGGCTCCCAAACAAAACAAAACCTAATGGGTAAACATTGTAAGCTGAAAGAGAGCAGTGCTCGTTTCATGTTGGAAAGGAAGGGAATGGAAATGCTTCATTTGCATAATATACAAGAGATTCCATTCTCCGATTTATCAGGAAGAAGACTTCGTAGACGTGTGTGTGACTCTACAGTATTGTTTCGAATATTACCCCCTGCCGGGTGCGTCCTACGTACATAAATAAATCCATTTCTAGTCAGTTCGTAACAACAAGTCAAATATCAATGACACGTTACGTCAACTGATTGTGATATCAGAGATGCTGTATGCTGTATCTTTTTTGGTAATGGTGTATCCAAGCGACTTGCACACGTGTCCTTAGATATTATTACAACGTATTTTAAAAGCGTAGGTGTCAGTTTCATACCAGTAAGGGGGCGGAATATTGCGATAAAGTCTAAAAGCTAATAATGTTTTGTGTGGGTAGCTAAAAAATTTAGCATTTTAAACGAAAGCTTTTATGCTACAAATTTGTCTAATGAATGGATATTTATTCATAGTCTTACGGTTTACTTTCCCATTACCATGTATACAATTCAAGTTAAAAAAATTTCCTTTGATATTTACTGTTTATTCTGCAAAACTAAGCATTTTACGATATTATCCAGAAGAACCGTTTCATGTTGCCTGTTGCGTCAATCTGTTCATTGATTTAATTTAGTATGCAACGAACACAATCACTTCTTGCATAATTATAAGATCACTTTTTGGGCAAATCATGCGATTTGCTAATACTAATACCGCTATAAGGCATAGTTACATCTCCTTCCACTTGACAGAAATGGAGTAAGACAATGTTAGTTTTATACTTGATTATTATTATTATTTTCAGGAGTGCTGCACTGATTTGATGATTATAAATTAGACGCTGATAACGAAACGGTTGTGCTTTTGCGTGTAACCAACTTTTAGCGGTGCATGACAATCATAATTAAAGTCTATACGCATAGCTAAGAAGAAAATTTCATGTGAGTTCACATAGACACAGTATAAAGGTAAATTTAAAAGTGAAAGCCAAAATTGCGAAATAAATGGGCCCTCTACTCCTCTAACAAATGGCTACACTGCTGTGTTGTGGCTTAAAAGAAGCTGATTATAAACTTGTGTCAGCCTGCCATTCAATTTCGTTTCAATTTGCACCTTACCTTGCCCATAAATTACTGGAAATCCATTTTCAAAGAAAATACTCCAGTAATTGCAGTGTAGTGGCAGGGTTGTTCGCTGCGCGAGAAAAGGAGTTGATGTTGGTAGCAAAAAAAAGTGTGGGAAGGAAGTGGCAAGAACTTATTTTCTCATTGAATACCTTCTCGACTACTACCTCTTTCCCTATAAAATAATGCCAATCTATACAACTATACGCTTGTACATCACGCCATACATGTCTTCCCTTTTCGTTTACACATTCCATGTGTCTTATTCAGTATACCTTCTCAAATGTTACACTATAAGTACACTTATGATACATCCTGCATATTATCAACTCCTATTTTTTTCTATTCGGTTTCTCTCTTGGGTAAACTCAAACAGAGAATATTTTATGCACACACTCAGCCCACATATAAGTGTCTATATACCTACTTGTGTTTGTGTCTTCTGATAGTTAATAGTTTTTTTCTCTCTCCTTAAAGATGAAAAGCATTTATATAAGGTCATCATCACCTCTACTTTACTTACTTTCCCCAGCGTTTTACACACACACATAATATGGATCTATATTCCATGTAAAGTGCATAAAACAGTTTTTTCCTCGTTCAACTATATTATCGTCTCGTTCATCGACTCATCTCATTCTCGGTGCGTTCAGAAAAGAAAACTTCCTTTCACACTTGTTTTTTCTCTCTCTCTTCTTCTTTCTTTCTTTCCTCTTGTTCTCCTCCTACTACTTGGGCTCCTAACACACACCACCATTTCTTTTTAAAGCGTCTTCTTTTTTTCTTCTCCTAACTCGATCTCCTTCTTTTCTTCCTCCTTTCAAGTTATTGCGTTTCCAATTCCGCGTTTAACAGATCGATGGGCACTCAAAGCAAACCATTTGCTTGAACTCTCTTTGATTTGTTTTAATTTAACAAACCATAGATTTTACAAATTGAAGAGAAACTTTTCAATCATGTTCGGTTTTATCTTGTCACATTTTATTTCCATACATATTACCAAACCGCTTTTTTCACCTATATTCCCTATTGTAGTCTTTGCTCACATGAGATTACATGGTCCCTTTGCACCTTGAACTCTACATACATTTCTTGTTACAATTATGGGGAAGGAGCTGATCCGCCTAAAAGACAAAAGCATGTAATGATGATTATATAATGAAATCAACACTCCGTTTTATCCCATTTCCTGGTAGCACCACCTTTGATCAAGAGATCATTGTTTATATTAATGTTGGGTTCAGGTTTCTACTACACGGAGAACGAAAGTAAAGCAAAGGAGAAAGCTGTTTGACATCTTTTCCTGTGAACTCGGCGTTTGATTGCCATGCTGAAAGCTAGTGCCGTCTACATCTCTCAAGTGTTGGACGTAACTAGCTAGAGTTACATCCATAAATCTAATTTTGGACTGCAAGAATAAGTGTAATTTTATTTTGGCGTTCGGAGGAGAGACTTCTTTTTAAACTTTTGTACGCATTTTGAAAGTTTTGTGACATGGTGAAAAGTAAGAACGCAATGAGCGCCTATTTGGTTACCTATTTGATTCACTTTTACGTTTTCATATTATTATAGAATTAAAACTTTTGATGAGCGCTTTCTTCACTTGTCAGGTGCAAGGTATAGTTGATGAATTGAAAGGGCATGGGATTTTTATGCGGGGAAAATGAGAGTTTTTACGAGAAACAATTTCACTGATTGGATCCAACCCATAAATTGTGGCAAAAAAAAAAAACTTTTCCCTGCTACACATCAGGTACTAATGAAAAGTCAGTTTTTCTTGTCAAAGACGTCGTTCATCGCGCTCGTTCCTGGTGTCTCATGCTTTCTTCGAGACTTCCCATTACACCCATATAAAACGAGAGAAAACATGTAGAAGCAGCCATCTCACAATGTAGAGAGATACAAAGAACTTAAAAAGAAAGGAGAATTTTTTATAGCATCACTTGGTCTCGAAAATTATTGAAAATAAATCACCATCATGCGCATTACCTATTGATTATATAATAAAAGTAGAGGAAAATCAAGATTATCCAGGCTCACTTATAAATCAAATTTTCTAGTAATGTTTATATTATAGCTGTGTATATAGGCAAGGAGCAAGCTGTGGAACTTGAGTCTTCACAAAAAAATGAAATACACATCTTTTTTTAGTACGCAGTAAAGATAACCCCGCCGGTCGTATTTCCATGTTTCGTTTTCTCTTTCCTCTCCTCTCTGCTCTACTACTGCCACTACCAACGCCGTCGAAATAAATTACATTTTAAACTTACACTCTCCGTCCAACTATTTTTCAAGCAAAGGCCACGAAGGGAAAGAAAAAGTAGGACGGATGGAATGAAAAACAGACAGGAAACGGGAGAGTAATGTGTCCAGGCACGATAGCTTTTTTTAGAAGAAAAAAAATCTGTTTAAATTCTGCCGCATATGTTTTAAGAGCTTTCTCTCTCGACTCCCAAACCACGTTATATTTATATTACATCATGTGAGCAGCGCTTTTCCCTAGAAGCGAAAGAGTAGCCTATTGCGAATAGATTTTCTGTGCTAAGCATATATTGCATAATATGTTTTTATTCAATCTTATCCAATATTATTTTTAAAACTGTACATAAAAGTGTTTCAATCAGCCTCGTCCTCCTCTATTTCCGTGCATTTAGCCAAACTCATATAGTTTTTTGTGCTTTTATGAGTTGTACTTGTACTTTTCCGTTTTTGCTTTGAAGTTTGAATTTTCTTTCATCCGGTCGCCTACTCAAACTTCAAAGTTTATCTTTTCACAGTTTTCTCTATGAAACGACCATTTTATATTTCATACTTTTCAAACATGAGAAAAAAATGGTAGGAGCTGTGGAACAAAATTCTTTTAAAAAAAGTGAAAGTCATTCGTCAAGTGCAGTTTAGTAGAATAAACCTTTTCAAGATTAGAATGGCAAAATTAGGATTCAAAATGCATATAAATCCGAGTTGGATTATAAAGTATTTGCATGAACCTGAAAACAATTCGACCTTCAAATTAATCCCGAGTCCTCCAAATATTTCCGCCCATGTGAACTCAAACTGAAAACTTGAATTCTTTATAAATTTTAGATGGCAGTCTGCTTAATATTTAATGGTCAACAAAGTTATATCCACACAGTTTCACTACGTAATGGGGCATTGGACGATTTGATACTGATAGATATGAAGTAGAGAAAAAGCACATTATTATTACAATGTATTTCCCTCCTCTTTATAAACTGAGCATTCCAAACTGTACATCATCAGCGAAGAAATGAATGCACGTTTAGTTTTTTTTTGTATCTGCTTGGCCTCCAGTAAAGAGAAAAAATCTCCTGTAGTGATTGTTGAAGCATCAGCAGCATGCTTGCACACACTTAAAATGTACGCATTATATTTGAAGTAGCAGAAGCGGAGGAGGAGGAGGAGCAGTGCCACAAAAGAAAAAGAAAAAAAGGTTCGGAGTAACTAACTCGATCTGTCAGAGACTTTACTTTCACGTTCCATGCACTTTTATTATTTCCTTTCACTTGTTCCATATTTTCTCGTCTTGTCTGATTTTACGCCCTGTCGAACTTCCTCCTTAAAACAGGAATGAATGGTTTTGACATACAACGTTCCCTTATTTTTCCTACACGCTCGCATACATTGCAGCATGCTATAACAGCTTTTGTTGGTCTTCTTCCTCTTTCTCTCCTACTTTTCTTTTCAACTATGATTTCATTTTACGAAATAATAGATGCGTGGAAAACATTATGTTTATTTATATGTTGATTCCCTACCAGAAGACCATTATTCTCCTCTTTTCCCATTATTGTATTCAGTATATGAAAAAAAGAGCAGACATTGCATGCCATATTCTCTCCTTGGGCTTTTTGAGACTCTCGCAACTTGTGAACTTTGTGCAAGTAGCCTTTGGAATTCGGGCTGATTTCAGAGTTTATTTGGTTTAGTGCCTTGAATGAGGTTGTGGTTTAGAAAAAAATCTATTTTTTGGAGTCTTGACAGGTTGGCCTGCAGAGAGAACTGGAGGATTTTTAAATTACGAAGGGACAGGTGGAGAAACAAGCGGTTTAAATGTAATAAATAGAATGTATTTACAAATGGTTTGGAAATCTTCAAAGGAACTGAGCCATATGTTTTGTGTGGGAGGAGGTTCTTCCAAAAAAATTTGAAAAAATGCCTGGTCATTCATGCAAGACAATGAATTATTTTTTTGGGGGGAAAGATAATGCATAGAATATAACTTTCCACTTTGTACGCTGGACTGAATGGATAATCCAATCTTGAAAATCTTTCTTTTTCCTCTCAGAAACCTGATAAATTCAACGTAGATTTTCTCTCATATCATCTCATCTGTATAATCCAATTAGGCGTTCTAGAATGTAAAGCCGCTGGGGAGGTATTGCGTGAAAGCAAATAAATAACGTGGACGTCACTTCATTTCTAGCTTAGAATAACATTTTTGTTTCACACAGCGATCCTTCTTTTACGACAAAAGGAAAGCGAGGGAAGCAGCAAAAAAGTACATGGCGAGCTCTCTATATTTAAAAAAAATCAAAACAAACTAAAAATAATATAGAAAACCGACAAAATGGGCATAATACATATAAAAAAAGACACCACTACTCCTTCTTTCTTTCATGACATAAGTTTGGCTTCGTGTCACGGAAGTTGACCAAACGCATGAGTTATCTTTTCGACATGTCTCGCTTCCTTCCTGTGTCAATACAACAGTGAAGTCGATTGTATGAAAACAGGAACAAACGAAAAAATGGTTTATTGATTAAAGTAGCCCGCGGATTCTACAAAGAATATTATATTCGCTTAAACCACTTGGATTTATATGTACGCAACATGCATTAGCCACAAGTATAGCAGAATTAATGCTTTTAATTGTATAAACTCGTTCAGAGGAATTGTACTAATATGTAAATAAAAAACACTAAAAGAGGTCATGAAATAACCACGATAATAGTAGATTTATGTGTGACGGTTAGATTTGAGGTCTGTATTTAAGCAGGAGCAGCAGATGCGCTTTCATCCGAGTGTAAATACATGTACATTTAGCAATTTTATTAACAAAGAACATACAGCATAAATATTATAGGCGATCAGTATTTTGCCGGATAGTGATTTATTAGTGACCCTAAAATAAGCCCTGAAATGCTTTCTCTCTTGCTTTCTCCCTCTATCTCTCTATTTCCTTCTGAGTGAGAGCTCTGAGAGTGAATTTGGCTATTAAACCAGTTAGTCGGAGAAGAATGGGTTGCTGTTCCTTGGCATAATGCAAGGCTTATTATAAGAACCGCATTATGCTATATTATGTGCTAAAAATCCACACACAACAGTGTATGTGATGCGTGATGATATTATGTATTGGTTGCGCAATAGTGCAATTCATTTTTGTCGCCGTAGGTTTTTTTGTCTCCTTTTCTACACAGACACACATGAGAGGAGAAAAGGGACCCTGTGAAATGTATGCTTTAAATATGATGCAGTTTTTTAGGTAGGTGCCTCTCGCCTATGGCTTCTCTTCTGTGTGGTCGCATGTCCTGTATAAGAAATTGTGTAATATGTGGAACGAATTGAAATAAAACAAGCAAGTTAAGCGAGGCCTTAATTCTTTTGTGATGACAAACATAAAACTGTCATTTGCAGTCATTATTCTTAATAATCTGTGGAATCGTAAAACGTGGCCATGTAATGTCATCGTATGATTATTATGGGCGATTTCCTTATTCTCTCGAATTTCAATTCTTCTCGGTCGATTCTAAAAGCTGAAATGGAGCTGTGTGAGTGGAGAATTGGACGGCACTCAGAAAATGAGCGCCATGTTAACTTTGCCTATACTCCATTACAAATATCATAATGATAGTGAATGTCTTGTGTTTCCTGCCATTGGAAGAAAAAGAAGTATAACTTTAGCAGCACAAGATCACTCTTGATATTTTAATGTTCAATATTGTACAAATATTTTGGTATACAGTTTGTATGCATGTACATATTATCGAGTATTTGGGGGAAAATCCAGCCAAAATAGTAGCTAAAGAGATTATTGTAAAAATGTTTGTAAAAAACGACATGTATTCAATGACCAACTTAAGCAGTGTAGGTTTCAATGAACCCAGAAAATACTCTGATTTTGCTGCGGTTGTTGAAGAAGTGTACCTACGCGATGAACCAAATCGAATGAGATGAATTGAGCATTACCAAACTGTAGTACATATATGAATTTACCAGAGGCGATTCCCTTTCACTATATATTCAAAAGATGTAATAAGACAAGAATACTGGAAACACTGGAATTTATACAGAGGATGAAGTATTCAGGGAGCTATGGTTCAGTCTCACAGCCTCCAGCGTTGTTCGCAATTATTTTCAGATATGCTGAAAATGCCTTTGTTCGGATCAATGTCCTTTCTCGATCAAAGATTGATTTCAGTTCCTGCGATCATGATTTCATGATACCTATCCCGCACACAGTCTCTATACTATACATGTGTGTGTAATGTTGTTGATCGCCTATTTACTTTTCCTTTTTTTATTTTTAAGCAATCAAAAGTTAAGGACCGATCGTGAACTATATAAACACACATTTTGTCCTGTGTATTATCCGAGTTGGTATATATCTACGTGAAAGTACACAAACAAGCGTAAACTTTGATTCAGTTCACCTGCAACGGGTGAAGAATTTGTAATAATATAGCACACAATCTAAAGGTCTAGCGCAATAAACTTCGTGTGTCTGTCTCTCTGTATGAGTGAGAGAGAAAGCCCACAGTACATTTATATGGAGCAATGCATCATCATCAAACGAAAGAAAATTACATTTTCAGCTCAGCGAGAAAACGTTCTGGCTGTACAAAAATGTAACCAGATTGTTTTTGACGTTTCTATTTCTTTCTTGTTAAAGGTGATTCAATAAAACCCCATTGTCTACTCCTGTTTATGCTTCTCTTACCTTTCCGACAAAAAGAGATGATTTTTTTTGTCGAATAAACAAAAAGAGAAAGGAATTCAAGAGAATAGGTACAGGTAGCAAAGGCGCATTCTAAAATATGGCAATTGATGTAGTTAAGTATGTTTTGAAAGAGGAACAAGAGGGATAAGAACACAAAAGGGAGAACTTCATAAAAGCGGAATACACATAAATCGTTGGACTTTCTATACATTCCTTTCTTAACTTCGTCTCTGCTTTCTCCCTCTCGTTTTCACCGTGAGCTCTTTGCATTGGAAGCAATGTGGTAACCTGTTTAGCTTAGAATTGTCTATTATCATGACGAACGTATACTTACTTATTTAATATACATTGCCCACTCTTGTACAGAATAATAGGTAGGTATTTATTTAAGTATGACAAGGTAAATAATGTGAGTACACCGCAACAACAGAAACATTTGGAGTTACTAAAAAACCATCAGAGCCACACATGTCGTCGTGGCAGTGGTGGGGTTGGTGGTGGTAGTAGTACCAGTGGTTTGTGTATTTTACGGTACATTTTTTTTCCTCCTGGCTTTGCTCTGGCTTCGTTGGCTAGCTTGTGTCATTTTAGCTGTAACCAACACATCCTTTCCTTTAAAAATAAAAAAATAAAAGACTTCCTTTTCCATTTTCTCCTTTTTGCTATTATGCTTTTCCTCCTTTTCCAGCCCAACTTTTATTGCAAAGTGATGACTATAACATTGGTTAGGTTGTTGAAGAACACTTGAGAGAGTGAGTCTCTGAAAATCTGAGCAGAAAGTCGTAAAACAAGTGAATTCGAATGATTTTAAAGCACTTGTCCTCATCTACGAAAAGAGAGGCAGCCATCACCACATTACATTCACCTTAATACCTTGTGTATCTACTTCTCTAATATGAAGTTTTATGTGGCATACATGCTTTCCCCACATATGCACACAAAAACTACACACATTTCCCTCTTGCTCTTTTCCCATCTCTCGTTTAACCAAACTCTCTGTATTTTATTTCGTTATTTACACGTTACTTTACTACGCGTAAAAAGTTTGCCTATATAAAACGGAAAAACTTTTTTTCCAACTCTGCACACACACACACACATTCCTCGACAACGACGATGACTGTGTGCAATAAACACTTCACCATTAATACCTTGTATTTCCATTTTATTTTAATGTGGGGAAGAAGGAGGAATATGGGACTTGGGCTGTGTATCTGGGTTGAGCGGCACAAGTTTTTATTACATGAAGGAGCTTAAAGAGTTTTTAGTAGACTGATGATGATGATGATCGCGATAGTAATAATACGTTTCTGCTCCGGGTGATGTATAAAGTTATTATTGCCTATTAAAGGGATGATGCATTTAAATTCACGCTGTACTTCCCCTTCCGAAAGAGCTTCTAAGGCTAGGCGACATTTTTTGTTGGATTATTATGGTTTACATAAAACACTTGTTTATGCTTAAAAGGTAATAGATTTCCGTTCTATAGTTGATATGTGAAAGTAGGGAGCATATAGAGAGAAAGAGGAGCATACTCTTGTGGAAATTAAACCAATCAGGCATGCAATCTGCAATCTCAAATGTGAAAGACGGAATTCAGCGAGGCAGTTTAAGTTTAAAAATTATATGCTTTGGTAAGTACTGTAATAGAGTTACATTGTGCGGAATAACTTTACTAGCCCTTATTTATGTGTCGTAAGAAAAAAATAGGATGGGAGCATAGAAGAGTACCTATTCTTGCTTGCATCTTGCATTCATGTCTGGTTTCTCTTCAGAATTGGATATTGAACTGAAAGAAGGAGAGAATATCGTTTGTATGTTTCTCAAAAAAATAAATAAGAGTATATTCAACAGATGTATTTATTATAGCAAACCAGATGTCGGGTTGTTTCCTTCTTTTTTTTGGTGGAACGCTTTCCCTTTTTTTGTTTTCTTTTGTCTTAATTCGTTAAGGGTCAGGGTTATCATATAAAAACAGAAAATATAAAAAAGCGGCATGCAATAATGTCTTAATTCTGTGCTGGTCTCTAGAATGTTTTTCCTTTTTTTCCATTCACTGAGTTCAAGGAGTGAAAGGGAAAACGAGAACGAGAAGGGAGTACTCATTGAACTATCAAACTGACGGAACCAAAAAAGAACGACGAGGAAGAAGCAAAAGCGTAATGAAAAACTTTAGTGGCGAGAGAGAGAGAGAGGAAGGAGGGTATTTTTTCGCTGGCGGATGGATGTAATAATAAAATTGCACTTTTGTCCACATACTCTTGACCACAATCATCGTTATCATCACTATACATCCTTATGCTGCAGCTCTCTTGTCTTTTTTTTCTCTTGAGTCAAACAAAAAGTACATAAATGCTTGCAATGAGTCTTGTTTTCATCATGAGGAAAGGATGAATAGCTGCCACCACCCCTTGCCACCATACCATACCACCAGGCCACCATGATGAACAATAATCCAACTTTTTAGCAGCCACATCAACAACAGAGAAAACAGAGCAGACTGCGTGTATGATGACATGGCTTCCTCCCTCTTCCTCCTTCGCTAAAAGCAACCACTGTCCATGCGAGAGAGAAGACTCATTCACGAAAAGTAATAAAATTTCTCGAGCATTGTGTGTGCCATGACGCGACGCGATTTTCCTCTCTCTTTTTTCTCTCGATGTCTTGATGATGACGATGATGATGATAATAATAATACGTTGTGGTAGTGGTTAGTGAATGCGTTTCACTTTTGGCTTTTCGGAATTAAACTTCCGGCTCATTTCTTCCGCCCAGTGTGCAACATCCAACCAGCCACTGGAACTGCAACCACCCTTCAGAATTCCACCACGGATGATGGCCACTGGTGGCAGTGGTGGTGTTGCAACAGGAAAAACTTGTAAGTGCAAATATTTAATGCATTTTCATATCAGAGCATTGGATATTGGAGCGTTGTTTTGTTGTTGCTGGTTTTAACAATATCCCAAAATGTCTTTTTTTTCTGGTTGATAATAATAACAACAAGAGTGTTTGGCCAGCCGTTAAACACTACACAATACTCATGTACTTGTTTCTTCATAGTTGATTGTATTGCATTGATCCCCTTCCCCTTCTCGCTTTTCCTTTGAAATTGCTGAATGAGAGTTTAATTTGTGAGGGTATGCACATGCCCATCTCTGAATAGTTTAAACAATGGGATGGCTCCTTCTTCCGACCATGCTAGTAAACTTTTGTTGTGTAACCCCAACTTTTTCGCTTCAAACATTCTTTATTGTTTGGATCTCAATAGGTACTAATTACAAACTTGATGATGTTGTTATTGTTTCCAACCATGCCTGACTAATGGCTACCAGCTAGTCATAATGAAAATATTTTAGTTATGAAAATGTGTGCTTTCATATTTTAAAATTAGGGGATTAGCTTCTCACTCAAAATTGCCCCACTCCTATGCTGCACTTGTGTCACGTAACTCTGTACTCTGATACATTTAATCTTGATTCAATTAGAAAAGTGAATTTAAAGAAAATCTGGAATTAGACGTGAAGCTAATTTTATAGGCAAGAGGAAATGCAGTAATATGGTGATTGGTAAAGGCTTTTGGAAACTCAAAGTGATGAATGACATGGAAAAACAAACATACGTGAGACTTTGAAAAATATATACATAATGTGACACTATTACTTTTTATATGTTCCAGTAGGTTCTATTAAAAGTCGCGTTAGCAGCTTACAAAGTAATTTCAAGGACAACTGCGGAAAAAGAAATGGGCTAGAGACACATGTTCAGTTTGGAGGAAATCTCGTTTATGGTAGGGTTGCAGTATATCGCTGTTATCTGCTCATACAAAAAAGTTAATGAGCCAAAGCAAAGAACCATGCTGTTTAACCATGGCTTCATGAAAGTCATACAGAAGATGACAGCACTTTTGGGACATATGCATTTCTCGCTTAAAGTTTGTACATTCATGATCTTGTTACAAAATTAATTACGTATAAGCTACATACATGTAGCACTGGCTATTTAGGCATTGAATTCTTTTAATAATGCAATTAATCTCTGCTTGCTTTTGTGACAGCCCTTTCCTGTTTTGTAGAATCAATTAGTGCCCTGTAAACAAATCCAGAAACTGTACAAGCTATTTTTTCAGGAATGATTAGTGTTTGGCATTGCTAAGGTTTGGGCTCGCTGTCCCCGTAAATGATAATGAGCGTGCGTAAATGCAACTAGAAAAGTTCCACATATAATTTTCTTTCATCTATTACCTCGTAAACAACATTCCGTATTATGGAGGGTTTTCCTTTTAATCATCAGTGAAACCTTTTGATGCTCGTGTTCCAACACGAATCAATCATCAACCATCATAGTTTTATCCGCGTATCCTCCTGCAAATAGCTTAATTTCGGGATATTTATTTTGTTCATTACGCATGCATAGCATTAACATAGCTGATGAAAAGCTCTTTGGTTATTATGATGGTGTTGCTGGTACTGGACAAAACTCCACATGTGGGTCTTCTCTTTGCTTCGATAATAGGAAATTCTGGGGAAACCACTTGAATGCTGATGACGATGTTATTAGCAGGAAAATATTTTTGGACTGATCTATAATTTTGTACTGTCACTGAGATTCCACTTGGGCTATTTTCGTGGAGTTGGTCTGGCAACGTCCCATCCCTCAAGACTTGTTAAGGTACTTGGTTTACGTCATCTTCATCAAGGATGTTCACGCAAGCTTTTCCCATCGAATGAGTTCGTTGCGTGTCTATTGTGCGTTGAATATTGGAGTGTTTCAAGCGACACTCATCCAAGCACATTAAATATATACTCCAATTTACTCAATCCTATTCCCCGATTAATTTTCTACATGCGAATTTTCTATGGAATCAAGTCAATCATCAAAATCAGCACACAACAACTAGTACTACCGCCCATCAATCTATTGTTCGCCAAAATATTTTCCCATATTAACCAGCTTCCCTTTCATCAAGAAGTAATACAGTAAACATAAATCGGTAGGGATGCTCGTCCTCATTGTTTGTCATGACAATAACTCATTAGGAAGTCCATTTGATTGGACTTGTTTGCGCCAGCGGTAACACCACGCACGCAGTAATTTTCACCGTTTCGTTGGAGCAATAAGTTGGAGAGTATCTTCACTCAGTGGCTGTATTACATAGTCCAAGGTACACTACTACATATTATAGCTTGTAAATATTATTATCTTGATTCCGACAAGGATACATGCATAGAAAACTTGTACCTTATGGAAAGGCGACAGGAATGACAGTCGGATTGGCCAATTTACAGGATTATGTAATGATATTGCATAATGTATGCGTGTGAAATAAGGTGATGTGAATTGTAACTGTCAGCAGGATTATACCTCTGCAGGGCCGTGCTGTTTCTTATGTGGCGATTTAATTTGATCCTGTTGCGAGCTCACAGTTAGCAGCGGAACCAGCAAGTCGTTATCATTCCTGGGAAACAATGTTTCAGGCAAAGTAGTACATGAATATTGCCCTCTTCCCCTCGCAAACTTTGCACTTTTTTTTTATATATATATAAAAATATTCCAGAGTTTCCATTCCAGCAGCAGCAGTAACCCAAGTCTCACCACCAGATATACTAGGAGTAGCATCATTTTGGAAACTTAAAAAAGCGAATAAAACAAGGCGGGGTACAAATAAACACGGACATCCAAGCTTAAGCTTGGCATGGAGAATGTAAAGTAGTAGTAGATATGAGTGTGGTTCAGCAAACAAAATGACACTACTGGTGGAAATGATAATAATAATAATAGTAATAATATATTATTGTGTTTTGTTGTTGTTCGCTATTGTTCTCAAGTAGCTGCATTGTTTGAATGTTGGGCTGCTACATACACAAGCAGAGAGAGAGAGAGAGAGAAATGGTTTGCGGTAAGGAGCGTAGTCGCGGTGGTACATACACGGAACAAGTTTTCATGCAAGTTCATGCAATGTTTGTGAATAAAAGCGTCAGAGGAGCAAGTGAAAAATAAGAATAAAAAAATGAGGATAGATGAAAGTATGAAAGCGAGTGGAGTGTTAACATGGTTGAAATGTATGTTTTCATAGAATGTTCTACTTATTTATTATGATTATTATGTCTACCACTTCTAGCATTGCGTTTTTCGGATTTTTATGGAAAAAATATTATAGGCATTTGTTCATGCAACTAGCGCTACAAAATCTCTTTAATTTTGGTAGGAACACACCAACATTATTTTGTCGAGTAATATTCTAACTCAATCACTCATGTCATAAGTGTAGGTTCTTATTGTGCGCTTTGATACTACACTGATGATGACAATTCCGCTGCGAATTTTACATCCACGTCCTTACACGTACAAATGTAATTTCATTTAGAAACGATAACCACCTTTACCACTACTCTTATAGGTTGTTAGAGTCAAAAGCCACATCCGATTTATTTCCTCTTTGCACTTCACCGCCGTCGTCACGCCGTCACATCACGAGTCAAGTCTCTAATTTAATTTACGTTCACGTGTCAGAACTATGATTTCGAGAGCATTGGAACAATTCACGCCACACCTCCTACCTCACCGCCTTACTCAATGAAATCTATTTTTTATGGGTACACGGCACACCTTTGTTGTTTCCATTGTTCCTCTTATTATTATTGTTTTCTCTTCAATCTTAATGCTACATTAGAACTTCATGCAACTTTGCACATTATGAACCCATACTAACTTCCCGAGTGAAAATTGCTCTATTAGTGCATGCGAGTATGTACTCGGCATGTATTTAAATTAGCCCCAACGGCAATGTTTCCACCATCATGATCGCCATCACACAATGCGATGATATTACCCTTCTAGTAAATAACTATTCGAGTTTATTTCGTTAGTTTTCAGTTGTCATCGCTTTTGCGCCTTTGTTCCTCATCGAGAAGGAAGGGTGTTGCAAAGCACGTTTATGCTTGGATCAAGTACAGCATGGAAACAATGGAGATACTTAGAGTACAACTCCTTCAGGCTTGCATGCTCCTCTAGTCAGAGAAAATATTTTGCTCCTAATGCAAACCCAATTCATGTTGATTGGAATAATGAGACTGAGAACTGGGAGCACACACTAGCGAGCAATGCAATTTGGTATTGAGAACTGGAGAAGATCATCTCTGAGAATTCCCTTGTCTCTCTCATCTATTTACATTATGCTCACATTAGAAATCTACAGTCGTAATCATGATAATGATTGTATGCTCACATGCTTCCCACCTATTCACATACCATTGTAAGCATTTATTATTCAGAGTACACATAACAACGACATTATTAGTTACCCAGAGAACACCAAAACAAAATGCTTTTATTTGAGAATTAAAAAAAAGACATTTCACTTCCGCTGAGCATCTTTTTTTCCTATGGGTGCTAGAAACATTATTAAAGTGTGTCCCTTCCATGTTATTTCAGGACGTGAAAATTAAATAATAATGAGTTGTCAAGCATTAAAATGGTCTTACGTCAATTGCATGAGTACAAGGTTGAATTCTCGCTTAGATCAGTTTCAAGGAATTCTGTTTCCGCTCGTGTTAAACTGCTTTTACATGCTTTACATTTACACAGGAGACATTAAAAGTACTTACAGTAAAGTAAGATAATTTTACCCACTGGGAAAATGGAACGTGATGTACTATCAGCACGACTACGTTTGTTCTTGAAGCTGTGTAGCTAATATATAAAAAATGACGACGATGATCTGCTTTTTTATACTACTGCTGCAATATACCTTATTGTATAACAGATCCTCTAACAAACTCCCTTTAACCTCCAATTCGCAGTTTCCCGTTTTTTATTGCAAGTTGCTTAGTGGCAGGAAAGGAGCCTTCTGATCGAAGTTGTAGCTGTGGAATGATTACTGATGTGAATCCAACAATCCAAGAGTATTTCTTCAAACAAGGTTCCAAGTGATGGTTACACTTGTAAAATGTGAAAACTATACATCATACAGACAAACATTTGAGCAAGCCCATTGTTGTATGTATTTGTAAAAACATCAGGTGCATTATATATTACTGTACACGTACATAAATACGTCTATTGCTTTCTCTCAGAAGAACATATGTTTTGGAGGATTTTTTCCTCCTTCTCTTCAAGTATGATTTAAATAGGTATAGGCACTTGAGTCCTCGATAAAGCTGCTTTATTTCTGCCATGTATTTGATTCTCCAGTCGCAGTGCCTTATCTAAAATACATTTTATAAAAAAAGCATCAGTAGACTACTTTCTTACTCTTTTCGCACAACTCATGTACTTTGCAAAATTTCCCACGTTTCTTTCAACTCCTACTTTGCTGATCTTCTTTCCGCTTTTCTTTCTGAGAATGGAGGGAAGAAGGCGGAAGGATTGCAGAAAAGTAAGTACAGCTTTTAAGAACATTTCTTCTTAAAGATTGAACAACTTGTTTTTATCTTCTGAGCACCTATCCCTACACACTTAATTCAGCAATTGAACTCGCGACAAAGAACTGGTCTATTTTTAAGCATGCATAATAATATCATGTAAGCCCATGTTTGTTTCAAATGAAGATACATGTAACCATTCCTCTTATAAGAAGGGTTCTTCTTACACGCCATAAATATACATGCGAATTCCCCTATTGAAATGCAGGTTTCTTCCTGCTGCCCTCAATTTCATTCGGTTATGGATAGCGATACAAGCATTATTACTTTCAAGGCTGTGCCATGCTGTTGCAGCAAAACGTAAGAACAATAATGCCATTGTCATCAAAAACGGTAGAATGAAATAATCGTAACAATAATAATATTCATGAAAAGGAAGGATTTCATGCTGCTCCCTTGCTATGAGTGTTTACTTTTCTCGGTATTATTGTCTTTCATTATGTCTACCTTTGTACTTTCTTTCTGAATATTTAGCATTACAGGCGTTAGTACGGTTTCTTCTCTCTGTTTTCGCTTACATGCTACACAACACAGTATTATGAAGGTATATGTATTTGGGGAAGAGAAAAGGAAAAGTTTAACAGTAAGTAAACAGAAGAAAAAGACTGAACAAAGGGCATTTATTTTATTTATAGAAGATTTCTGCGGTACTCCAAGCCTCTCCTCACGCACTCACACAATTTAAATGAGAGAACATGAGAAGCATGATGTGTCTGTATGTGATTTCCCGCAATTTTTGCCACTTTACAAATTTCCTCTTGAACTCATTTTCTTTCTCTGTTTCGCGATGAATTGTGCTGCAAAGATGATGATCATGCCATTGTTTATGTAGCTGCTCCTTTCTCCACACACACACATCTCTCTTTGTGTTGATGAGCATGACGATTCCCAGTTTTTTCATTATGGCCAAGGGAATAGGAGATCCATATTGAGGAGAACTAGCCTATAGACAAATATAAAAGCCTTCGAAGAATTGAAAACAGTTATGCACATTCTTCCCAAGTGCTGGTCAACCATGTAACTTACCAGATGTCTAACGTCGTCATGGAGAAATTTTTCCTTTACTTTTCCCCATCCATTCTTCACACGCTGAAATGCAACAGAGATCACATACATACACATAAGCAATTTATTGAAGTCATAATAAATATGCGAGTGATGATGTTGATGGCGGTTGAGTGCCCTCTCCCTTGATACCCTGGTTTTGTTCTATTTCCTCGTTCAATACACAAGGTTGTTGTATTGCGCAGAATATAAATTTGTTGAGGATTCAGCCAGTACTAAACTATTATTATTATCTTGACTGGTGGTGAGTTGTAAGTGGTTTTCTGCATAGTATGCATTCATATATGAATATTGCCACTGGGAAAGAATGTAAGTATACTTATCAATCCGTGCTCTTGGGGTGGAGGTTATAGTAGAAAATGCTCCTAAATAATGGAGAAATTCGTGTGATGATGTAGTGGTGGAACTGTAAATGATTCAATAAATGAGGTTCATATAAAACGTACATTGTATGAGGCTCATACCCACATCATCATGGTCGTCATCAGGAGAACATATATTGTACGCACATCATAAGTAATCATCTGTATGTGTGAGAGTGTTTGAGTGTGTGCATGCATGTATACTTAAATATATGTAATGTTGGTACCTAAATACGTCTGTTTTCCAACCACACATGCACAAAACACATAAGTTCCTCTTCATCTCAGCCAGTAACGATGGACTTGCCACTTTACGTGATGTGGAGCTATGAAGTATGTGCCTCTCACTCGCAGAAAACTACCTCTTTTTTCATCTTTCTTCCACTCTGGGAGAGAGAAAGAGAGTGAAAAAGTGGAGAAAAGGTGATGAGTTATGAAGCTACCACCACCACTTGCACTTGCATACAAGACACGAACTAACCAAAGGAGAGCAAAAAGTGAAATTGAGGGAGAAATGAGATGGAGAGAAATATACGGTAATACCTGACCTGGGCAGAGAGACAGAAGAATAAGTAAGAGTTTTGGTTAATTCTACAGGCGCCACTCAAATGCACACTTTGTTCTTACGCGTACAAACATAATATTAATTCTATGTACGTGCGTGTGTATTTGTGTGTGGTTGTATGGTTAAGTTAATGACTGCATCGTTTAGCATATTTACTTTAATGTGCTTACCCACCCACAACAGTAGTACTTATTATGTGCGCATCTTCTACGATTATGCGAGGTTTGCCTTGAGCATCCATGCAAAGTGATTTAAAGATGAACTTGGGTTTCTCCTTTCCTTGCTGTTACAGCTTAAAGCGTCTTCTCTCCAGCTATGAAATACAGTGACAAAACTTTCAAATCTGAAAATTTTGTGAAACATGTTTTTGGCATTTCATGTAGATTTTTTGCAACATTTACTTCTACACGATTTACATGGTTTCCATTTAAGATTTACTAGGCCACGGGCCAATATCGGTTTTTAAGAGCCTTTATGCTTTTACATTGCTGAATAACTAGAACGGGTCGATGAGAAACGGTTGTAAGCATTTTTGTTGTGAAGCCAGAGGATTCCACATGATCCCTTTTTGAGCTTATTTTCAAGCAGTCTTGTTTAGCTATAGAAAAATTTGACTTTGTCAGGAGTGTAGACGTCCCAATATTGAAGGAA
Source organism: Willowsia nigromaculata (assembly GCA_034700605.1). Taxonomy (NCBI): domain Eukaryota; kingdom Metazoa; phylum Arthropoda; class Collembola; order Entomobryomorpha; family Entomobryidae; genus Willowsia; species Willowsia nigromaculata. The sequence continues at coordinate 2,010 of JAQIXX010000129.1, read as the reverse complement.
TACATTTTGCAATTGTATCGCTTTCTAAGCGCATCGAAAATCTAAAGCAACACATACATATAAGCAGGTTAAATTAGAAACCCAAACAGAAAGTTGCTCACTTTAGTCGATTGCATAAAAGATGTCTGCGTTGTCTTGTTTTGTTGACCAGACAAATTCCAGACGACAGATACACACGGAGGAAAAAGGCCCTTTTACTTTTTATGTCTCAAGTCATAATTCCAAATATTTGCTCAAGCATTTAAAGTTTAAGGGAGCTCGTTTATTCCCATAAGTGGCATTCAAGCCATAAAAGAGACAAGTCGTGCTCGCAACTCAGCCAAGCCGTTCGTATTCATATTAGATGTAATCAGCAGGAAAAAAACTCAGTTTGTCTGTCTGCAAACAATCCAAAGATATGAAAGAAAATTTAAAAGGGGCATTTTCCCTCTTTCAGAACGGAACTCCTTTTTAGCTGGAACGACAGCAGAATTATGAATAGGAAAAAGGATCCCTTCCCAAAAAAATAAAATGCGGACACGATGATGGGAGCGACATCAGAAGAAGAGGAGCGCTTAAGTATGCTTTACTGTATCATCCTCCTGGTCATACACCGAAAGTATCCCCTTGAACAACACAGCATCGATATTGCCTTTAGAAAGGGAAAGCGATCAAGATATTTTGACACAATGTTCTCTCCTAACACTGCTCCACTTTCTAAGGAAGGAAAATTCATACATGCTTTCACTCCTCTCTTTACACAGACACACACACACAGAATGTACGGGAAAATGTACAAAGTACGACACTGAGAATATGAGAAAGAAATATAAGGCTAGTCTCTGGTATCGGATCTACACGATAAATCTACCTAAAAACACATTCATGTGCTGGCATGTGTGTAAGCATGTACAATGTACATTTATCGTATACATGGCTGATAAAAGCCGAAACAGAGTTGAAAGCAAGACTTGGATGGATGGGCAGAAAAGATAGGAGAGGGAAAAAAGGAATGGAACTGCTAGTGTGTAGATGAATGCTAGACTAGAGAAAACGAACCATGAGCCAAAGAAAATGTGTTCAGAGAAGAGGAGAGTTTTGGGCAGATTTTTGCAGCAAAAAAGGTCTCTCACACTCGCACACACACACACACATGCGAAAACGGAACTGGAGAGGACTTGATAGTTACACAATATGTATGTGTGTCTATATGATTACATTTATATCAGTTAGTAGAGGTCTCAAACACATGTCTGGACTAGGACCAAAGTACAAAACATTATAAAAAGAAAGTATAGGGAATAACCGTAAAACCTTTTGTAACACAACAAGTAAAGAATAATGTGTGTAGGTATGCATATTTCTATTTATCCGTATAATCTATACCTCTCTCCACATCTTAAATGTATATAAATGGAGTCCAGATTTTCAGCATGTGCAAATCTTCACCAGATCAATGTTGGTTTTCTCTGTTTTGCGGATGTGCTGTGAAGGAATGGAGATATTTTTTAAAAGAAGAAAAAAGGGAAGGCGTACGTATGTATGTAGCACTGGCAAAAAAAGACTTTCCCCTTCCCCTTTCTCATCAGATGCATTTTGGCTGTATATACATGTAGCAGAGTACGTTGATAGAATGACTGGATATATGAGGTTAGATGCGGTTATATTATTTCATTTCCTTCTCATACCATCTACATCGCTACAGTTAGATACGCATACACACATGTGATGAATATTGTGTATACCCGTTTGCTCTTACTCTTAAACAAGAGAGCGCACATATTTGCGGAAACGTAAAAACTGGCTAAAAAAGCGAAGAATAGTTCTATCTATAAACTCATAAGGACAAATAGCTTTTTTATAAAAAGTTATAGAAAATTACGTTGGAAAGAGAGAAAGAGTGTGTAGTGTTTGCAGCTTTTCTCTCCATCACCACCACCGCCGCCACCACCACCACCATCAGTATCATCAAATAACTAGTAGTGTAGAACCATATACACCACTAGACTACCCATTACAAGCAAGAATCAT